>MU873020.1:1365-13595 GCA_036418205.1 Ostertagia ostertagi | reverse complement strand
CGATGTGTGAGGTAGGACGTGTATTAAACTTGACGCGAAATCACTACAGTACGCGCTGCGACTCGTCCGCTGACTCTGCCTTGTTCCGCGCGACGGGCCTCCTGTCGGGCACCCGTTTGAGATAGTTTCGAAACTATTCGTCGTTTCTGCCTTTACTATAGAATACGGAAATTTCTCGACTGCTGCCATTTATGACTTCAAACTGAGAAAAAAGCAGGCCAGGGTCGGCTCGTGATATGGCTGTTTTGAGAAAGAACGCACCTAAGAAATGCACAGCGCGAGCGTAGCTGCCAAGTTTGCGCCTGGAGAAATAAAAGGTAATTTATGCACGTAGTAAGAGGGATCCCTAATATGCAGGAGTGGCGAGCTTATCGCAGGCGCTCAACCAGGGTGAATATCGGTCGAGGAAATCCTCGACAGGGGGTCGTATTTGTCAGGGGGTCATGGGGGGTCGTACTCATGGGGGTCAGTAACATCAGTGGCATCGTGGTGCAGATAGGAGGGAGAGGGTGTAGCGCAGCAGAAAACGACACATGCACACTGCATACGCGCTGCAAAGGCACCTCCTCTATCTATCGCTCGCTCCTTCCTCGCCCTTAATACCTCGCTGAGAATGACACTGTTGTTAGGGACCCTGTCGCAAAAACGACAACCGTGAAGGAAAGCCCTGGGCAAATGAAGTTGTTCTTCAGGTTGTAGGAGTTACGAAATGTGTTTACTACAATGCAGCTTCTGTCAACTGGTCATGATCATATAACACCTTTCAATCGAGAGTGGAGGTCGGATGCATGGCTTGTACGGAAGACGAATCGAACAATTGCCCCTTTTCTCATCGCTCACGCTAGATGTATTCACGTAATGTGTTCTAGACATTTCGAGAATCGCCTAATTAACTTGCAATGGTGAAGAAGGGAGCCATTTTTTGAGATGGTCAAAAGTCGTCCTCTATGGATCCTCGACACAAATATCTCCTTAACACATTGACGACCGCGCGCGTTTTGGCTTTTTTGGCCGTGTGGGACCGGGCCGATTTTGCGAGTGCGACCGCCGCACCTCGGATCCGTGAATTTTTATTGATAACTTTTTAAAGCACCAGTGGTACAAAAACATCTCAGTAACAGTCAATGCGTAGAAGGTAATAGAGTATATAGTGACGAAGTTCCGATTAAAGAACATGTAATGGTAATGAAAAAAGTTCAGAAATTTTAGTCATTTTATCTGTAGTGGATGCCAAAAGCTCTTTTGATGTGGTTATACCAAGTGAAGCATGTATTTTTCTGTCTCTTTAGATTTGCATTTACTTTCACTACCCTTTTTTATTGACGTGTTCATGAGAATAGCATGAAAACTATTAATGAACCAAGCCGCCGGTTTCGGTGAGCTTGGAAAACTTCTTCTAAACTGGAGCATATTTGAACAAACAATGACCTATGTCGTTCACAATAATGTTATGTTCTAATCCATAGAAGAGAGACAAACAATTCGGGAAAAAGCTGCGCATGCCCTAGAAAAAGGGATGATAAGGGTGAGACGCGGTAACGCGTCTCAATGTCCAACGAGGTGCGCAAAGTGAGACGCGTTACCGCGTCTCAATGTCGTCAATGTGTTAAAAGAAATTCTGGAAAAAGCTAAACGAACTCAGAAAGCGCAAACCTTCCGCTTTCCAAAACTATTTCATTTTTTCAGGATCTCACGTTTTAAGAGAGATATTGCTCTTGAAGTGGCAAAAACTCGCGTGAAAATTTCAGCGTCCTCGACGTTTACTCGACGAAATTTAAAGAGACCCTATCTCGTCTTCGAGTGATGGAGTTTTTGCTTTCAGGCAATATTCAAACGCAGGGTAACAGCAGGAATCTACGCCTATTCCAACCCTACGCACAACAACTGTTGAAAAGGTTGAAAAATGGGGGAATGGTACCTATCCGACGAGGGTGTAGATTCCGACAGTTTCGAGCAGGGTTTCAGCAAATCTTACCCAGGGTATAACATTCCTCTGCGACTGCATTCTTTGAAGTACGCATGATGCAAACTCGTTCCCCGGCGAATTTGAGGCGGGGGGGGGAGTCGGTATTCGTGCGACGACCACGTCCTCGACACGATTTCCACCGTGCGCTCAATTACACGTGTAGCAGGAGAGAATGAAGCCTTCAGGGCACTGTGCCGCCGTCTACACGTCATGCGGAAGGAGGGAAACCGTCGCCAATTTGCTCACTAAGCTGACCATGCGTTCAGTTCGAATCGTTCTGCGACGTCGCTTGGACGCTGCCTGGCTTTGAGTCTTCATACGAGGAGTTCTGCTTGACAAACGTGAAAACTTTAGTTGAAGCGATCGGCTTCGCGAAGGCACTACTGATACGCTCGAGCTAACTTTTAAGGGCTTTTGCGACCTACTACGCAGCAGATCGAGCCGTTCGCGTCAGGTGGGCTGGGAAGATTATGCGCTGATTCGAATCCGCGTTGACTGATGTGGGCCTCTGCGAAGTGCTGGGATCCGGAGCTTACAAAAGACCACTCGGGCATCCTTGATCTTCACGGTTGCTCTTGGAAGAAAGAGGCACTTAAAAACATCTGCTCGATGCATCTTTGTCGTGTCTGAGGGACTTCACGGTCATGGCTTCAAATTTTGGTAGGGATATTCAGATGCGAATGCTGAGAATAAGGTGGCAAGTGGATTTCTCTGGTGCAGCATCGCTAAAAGGCTCATGAAAAAGGTGAAAGCACCAAAACGTCGGCCTTGTAAGAGTTATTGGTAGTGTTGGCGAGGAGTTACTACACTATATTCTGCTGTGTATTGTTCCCTTGCTGAAAGTGAATTGTTGCTTACCAGGGAATGCTTTGAACTTTCCATGGAACTTTTGGAAGTAGACCTAGGTATGCAGTGGATATCTTAAAGTCTGATTGGGCGTGTCACCGGAAATGACGCGGCAGCCACCGCGCACTTGATAGATGTTGTGTGGATAAATACTCCGCCAAGATATCAGCAAAAGCGTGTTGGAAGCAGCTTATCCGCGCAACCTTCTATCAAGTGAGATGACGGCCACGTCATTTCTGGTGACACGCCCTATCAGACTTCGAGATATCGACTGTAAATCGATAGAGATTTTTGAAAGCTTATTACAAATGTGGACACTAAAACTGCTACGTGAACTTTGTAAGAAAGTTGTGAGCCTTAAGAAAGTTGCAAAAGAACGCAGTAATGATGAGGTGCAACCGATGTGGAAACACGGTTGCCTTTTGCCTGGAACTTGCTCTGCGCAGGCCACGGCGACTGTGACTCGCCTCATGACGTATTTATTGCCAACTTTGAAGGCTCATAACTTTCTTATAAAGTTCACGTAGCAGTTTTAATTCCATATTTGTAATCAGCGTTCAAGACTCTATCGAAACATCTAGGTCTCCTTCCAAAGTTCCATGGGAAGTTCAAGTGCATTTCTTGGTCAATAGTCGGGATCCGAACTGATGACATCCTCGTGAGCTACTATTGTTTTCTGAGTGTCGGTAGATTGCGCTCATCCTGTGTTTATGAAATTGCTATTCTTTTTATAATTGCTTTTGTTAGAAGCATTCTATTAGGTTAGTTGGCTTCTTCCTTTCCGGAGTCATGTCACCCATCTTGAGAACTTCGGGCAACGTGTGATTTTATTACACACGTGCGTGACTAGCAAAGAGTCCTTAAAAATTTCATTATTATCTTTTGAAATAATCACCAGATGTTATTGAGGACTCCTTTGGGAACTGATTGCTCATAGTTTCACTTTATTTTGTTCGTTTTCATGCGGTACACCCTATTTCTTCGCGTTCCTATATGTGCACGGGGGGGAGGGCAATAAAAAAAGACATTTTATCGCTACATTCAAATGGATTTAATCATACCTTGCTAAGTACTGAATATCTCCAGCTTAAAATGGAGGAGCACATTCCAGTTTCACTGTAATAATTTCATAGTGACCTTCTACGTAAACGGCGTCCGAAAAAAATCTTTTCGGAAACATGGATGCACTGGTCGAGCTCAAGGGGTTCCTCGAGGATCGTGTACCATAACGACGGTTCTGGAAAGCAGTTCCGAGGGGTTTGCATAGTTAGAGCTAATGTCTCTAGAAAACTATCCAACATTGAATCGATTCACGAAATTATGTAAGAGCTTCAGGCTGAAGCAGTTACGGTAGGCCTCCTTGAGCTTGACGACGATGACAGATGACGTCATATTCTGAAGACGGTGAGGGCAGTGAAGGAGGGCCTGCGTCTACTTATAGAGGGACATTTAGGGAATATTTTGCTGTAAACTTCCGTCAACGACGGCAATCTCTGCGAACGAAAAATTTGCTGAAGTGGGAAATGGGCAAGATGTCCGATTCTTGCCTCCCCCCCCTCTGTACATAATACTTACCTCGCACCACTCTTCCCCTCGTTTTCTTCCCTTCCGCTTTTATTTCCAGAGAATTTTTAGTGTCATATTCAGCGCCTTAGCTCTTGTATTCAATGAAAAACAACGCATCGGCAAATTCCTAGAATATCGGGCGTTGGTCAGCGGCATGGCGCAACCTCAAAAGTTGTGCCATGCCGCTGACCAACGCCAGACATTCCGCTGTCGGCTCGGTGGTGGCCGTTTCTTTATATCTGGGTGCCACCGCTTCGCATCAGAGCTTTGTATTTTTGACCGCAATTGCTCTCGTCACCAATACACCTTGAAATTTCACAAACTATTGATTATCTAATATGTTCCATTTATGTCAAGTTATTGGCAAGTATTGCGCAATAATTATGGTTACCGTTCTTGCCTGGGTCGTAGAACGAAGCACATTTTAAATAGTTGTGCATTCATTCTCTTCAACTCATTGATTCGCTAGGTTTGGGTATGATTGATTCATTCCAGACAGGCGTGGAGTGGATATGGACTTATATTTATTGAATACTGCATGATTCGGTCAACAATTTTTCATATCGGCTTGGTTGACGTTCTCGAAGTTTCACTAATAATTGCTGTTGTTCAGTGATTACAAGGAAGTTACGTGACGTGCTTCTAATGCTGTTCGAGTCGTTACCACCTGCGTTGGCGTTTGATCGTTAACGAAGAGCGGAAGTAGTCGTTCTCTTTTCATGTTCGTGAATAAGGAAGCATCAGCCATTGTGCTCCCGAAAAGCGCATCAGAAACGTTGACTGGCTCCTTTTTTCGCAGCAGACTTGTATGGACTAAGCTTTAGCTGAATGGGCTTCTGTTACTTCCAGTCTTTATTGATACTAACCATCCTTCTGGGCTCTGAACCTTTTGCAAATCGCCATAACGGCGCCTCCTTATATGAAGGCTAATGTCTTTTTTTCAGAACTTTTTGTGCCAACGCTGCACCATTATGGTGAAGCACTTAACAAATTAGTGACTTATGCTCTGGTTGGTGCTTACTAAAGCTCTCTATCAATCCATCACTCGTTCTCCCTATCTCGTGCATATATACCGTATTCAGCACCGTATCGACTAATATAGGACGTGTAAAAGGCAGAATTGTACGTCATAGAGCTTACCGTGCCTTCTGACTCTCGGTAGCAGGGTGAATATTGCTTGAGGATTCCTCAACGGCACGTCGAGGATTTTCGCCTGATCCTTTACGTTCTCGCGCGCGGATATTCACTCTCGCCACCCGCGAGCCGTCTGTGCTCTCCGCGCGTACATTCACTATCGGCTCTACTCTCGCACAGCAGAGAGCGATGGTCGAGGAATTCCTCGACCGTTATTCACCCTGGTCCGATAGCATTGGCCTAGTGATCCTCGGACTACTATGGTACGCAATAGCTGCATTTCTTGGTGTATTATAGAATTGTGACTGTTCCAAGAACTCACTTGCGACGAGGATTCGAGCCATAAGCAATCTTCGGCAACGCCTACTTGCCAGCCATGGACATCTCATGTTTGACGGCCGCGCGTCTTGCGCATTGCGTGTATAACTGTCCTGGCGGTTCAAAGTAATGCTGCCTCTTCTTATTGGTTTGTTTGCTTAACTCAGTTAATATCGTATTTCTTTCTTGTTCTGATGCACAAGCGGTGTATTGGTGCACAAGCGATGGCTCGAGCCAGCTATAAATGCCGACGGAGCAAGCTTGTTGGGACAGCTCGTCCGGGCCGCCCCTTCCTTCCATTTCAGAGGAAAGAGGGAGTCCCCATTTGAGGACTTCATTGACGGATTTCCTTGCTTTTTCGAATTTGCAGTAAACTCGGCATCCACAGTTTCATTATCGACCATGTCACTCGCGAAGTCGATCTGGAATTGGTGCTTTAACTTATTTGTGTGGATCCACTTGCGCTTCCTCGCTTCGACACGTGAAGTGTTTCATTTCAGTAGAAATTGTAGAACAAACGATAAACCTCAGGAACTCTTGATTTGTTAAGGCTTGCTGGCATTCACTTACGATTGTCATCGGAGCTCAAGCAGTTAATGCCGCGTATCAAAATCGTCGTCCCATAATCGTTTTCACTCGTCACCATTTTATGCGAGCTATGTTAACAATAGGATTGGGGTGATTGCCTCTTTTCCCTGAACATGACGATCTTCACAGGTATATTTTTTAGTGAATTGTTTTCCTCTACTTTAGCAACATAAATGAAAGCAAAGGTATGGGATCGAAGCGGTGTACTGTGGTGAGACCCCGAGTAGAGTATCCATCGAAGTGGCGCGCTGTGTGCCCGAGGGGAATATTTCAGTAGCTGATCTTGGGTTCTCACCCCGTCCAGATCTGCGCCAGCTCTGCCTTCAGACTTGGTGAAGCGTCGCGATCTGGACTTTGATATTTCATTACCTTTATGTGGTAATCAGGAGTTAAATACAGTTAAGTATTCTGGATACTTTCGGGACGAATGTCACTTCTGAAATAGCTTTGCTTAGCTATGAACTTCACGATGAAACCTTCATTTATGGCTGCGCTCAAAATTGTCATGAATAGGTTTGTTTGGGTAAGGTTATGTTCTGCAATCAAAGCGAGTTTTCCTAGAGCCAAAATGGCAGTTCTATGAACTTTGAGGAAAGTCTGATGTTTTAAGAAGAGGCAGAAGTAACGAAGCCATGACGACTTCGATTTTCCCGTTAGCTAGCGGCTGCTACATATCCTATGAGTTATCGTCGCCTCATTTCTAGCAACTGACATCTCTCGAAGTGCTTTTTCAGCGGTCTGAACGCATTCATTCTGAAGCAATTAAGCAGAGTTCGAATTCTCTCGGGAAGTTGGCTATCCATGAAACTCCGGCTTCGATTTTTCTCATGCTCTCCGAAGGGACGAGTTTCATAGCTCTTTCTCAGTTTTTCAGAAATCGATGAGACGTTTAGTTTCCGCCGGAAAATTAATAAGTGAAAAAAGGGAAGCGTCAGTATGAGACTCATATTTCAGTCTTGTTGTCGGCTCATTTTCCACCTTCTTAGTTTTTGGGACACTTAATCGTTTTCCTACATCGAAAACTAGGCTTGACTTTCGTTGTCGCATTCCATTGTTTTGGACTACTGCTGATCTTCTGGACAATTTCATTGCCATCGGTGACTTCTTAAACTTGCTCCTTGTCAACTACGATATGGTCATGACGCTAGCTAGGAGCTGCAACATGTCTTATCTCAATCTACTATGAAAGCTGCGTAATAACTTCGTGCCTAGCCTACCCAACCAGAGTCAACCCTGCGTTGCGCAGTTCTCAACGGCCACGTTGCGCAGTTTCGCCCGATTAGACACGTTCTCTCGCGCGAACATTCACACTCGCATGCTCGAGCCGTCTGCGTCTCCGCCCATACAGCGTGCGTTGAGGATCTCTCAACGTGCCGTTGCGAACTGCGCAACGCAGGGTTGACTCTGCTCCTAGCCTTCTGCCTGTCTAACTATTGAAGGAGCGACGTTGACGGAGAAAACTAATAAACCGGTAAAAGTACTCATGCGTTTATCTGACACCGAAATATGGCTGATGTCCAGACCTTTGCTTAGTTCGAGCGGGGTGTGTGTCATATGGCGCGATCCCATTGGCATTGGAGCGCACAGACGTAATTACCACGTTCTGCTGTGGCCGGACAACTCGTCCGCGCAACACACTCTGCTCCCGTTCATCTTGCCTTGGCATCAGGCCAACGAAGCTACCCACTCGTTTTTCAGATCTTTGGGACTCAGCAAGATTTTTGTGGGCCAAATTATCACATCGATCAACTGCTGAAGTCAAGCAGCCGTGTGATACGGACGAGTTGTCCTGGATACTGTGCGCTCTAATGCAATGGGATCGCGCCATATGACCGCCTCCCGTCGAGCGATTATCGAACCGGTCGGTCGCGTACAGCGAATTGGTTACAAGGCTTCTGTCAACCAGGGGGTGAGAGTGTAGAAGGAAAAGCAGACGTTCTTTGTGGTAGTGGGACTAAGCCTTTTAAAGGAGGTAAAGAAAGCGGAGATTCTGTAATAGTGCGCTTGTGTGAGAGCTCCCAGACAGCACAACAAAACGCTGAATTGCCTAGCCTCACGGTTGACAGATGTCCGGAGACCCCAGCGAATGGGTCAATTCGCTGTATGCGACGCAACCGCGGACGCTAGCAAATCGCTCGAATTCCCAAAGTCTGACATCTGCCTCATGAATGGGGTAGAACACGGCTTTATGAAATTGGGGGCATGTTCACTGCTGCTCATCTGTTAGATGCGCCAATAAGTCTTTGCTCATTGTCATATTATTGTCTATATGTAGCATATAGACCCCCTTCATTTTTTCCTACCCTACGAAAAGTGAGAAAGTGGAGAAAATGAAGCCGGTATCAGTACTGTAGGCATAAAACGAGACGCTATGTGGTTTTAACTACTGACGGCTGGCTCACTTTTTTTGAATGAATCTGGCGTACAAGTATAACTTCAATCTAGCGGGTGCACGGTGGCCAAAAAGCTCGTGAACAAAGTTTTTCGTCCACAAAGTGCCGCTGGGAGTGGGAGTCTCATGGTGAAATATTCCTGAAAAATCACTCGATAACCAGGAGCGACCTCCTCTTCACTGCCTTCACCATCTTCAGAATATGAAGTTATCGGTCTTTCGTTGCCACCGGAGCTCAAGTAGACCTACTGTACGTAGGTTGCACCATACTCCTGTGGCAGACTCTTGTGAAGTCGCCCATGTAGGAGGCTGTATGAAGTTTTTCGATTGACTCGATCGTGCACTCTGATGTTGAGTTTGAAGCACCACGTTCGACCTTAGCCAGAGGGTGGATTCTTGAGTTCAAATGCGGGAGGGAGAAGCTTTGTTTAATCCCCCTTCTACTCTGTGATATGATGATCCAGTGAACTTAATGTGCGAAAGATAGTCGCATCCATTACCACAAAGTGTCGCGGCTATGGTTTCTTGCGGACGTCGGTACTGCTGAACACCAAGTACGAAGAAATTTATGTGGTTCCCGAAGCTCCACTGTTTAGATTGAATTTCTACCTGCTTTTGCGTAGTTGATGAGTGGGCATGCGGTGCCAGGATATTCGGGAACAGGAAATAGTAGTCCTCCCTGCTGTTCTCATTGTCATGGTTTTGCGATTTATGGCTCGAATTACGCCCATCGGAAATTCATGGGTTTTACTCTTCAAGCTCTTGATATCAGAAACCGTGCCGCCTCACTTTGTTTCCGAGTTCAGCTGTAGCTGTATACCTACAGAGAATTTCTTAGAGGAAGGTCTGCACTTATCTTGAGAGTTGAGGAGAATGGGTAAGGCACAATAGTCCTTAGTCGTTCGTTTGCTGGAGGAACAATGGCCGCTGTAATTGCGCTCGTTCGTTGCGGTCCCTGGCAGTTTATGCTACTACAGTGCGTTTCAAAAGTATGTGCACACCCTCAAAATTCACGTTTGAAAGGGAACCATGAGGTTTCGTGCTATGAAATCCTTCTCAATCGATTTCTCGTAGTCGATAACCTATCAATGGAAGCAAAGCAGATAATATCGCCTCACTTTCGGAAAAAAATTTTGGATGAAATTTTTTTCTTTGTTTCAAAAGTATGTGCACACTTGAAGAAGATCAGATTTTGGCGCCGAATTTTCCACCGATTTCAATCCGACTTTGCTGTTTTTATTTCGTCAGGGCATCCCCGCCATCATGTCAATTCGCGCCATACTTCTTCCTGAAGATGAGCAAGCTCAGATCAAGGTTCTGCATGATAATGAACGTTCCAATCTAGAAATCGCACGATAACTTGGTCGTTCTCCTTAATGCATTCGAAGATTTATCTGGCACCCTGATAATTATACTCAGCACACTCCGCTCCATCCACGATCCTTGACTGCTCAGAACAACAAAAGAGTAGCCCACATCCTGTCGGATTCTTCATTGACAGTCCGAGCTCAGATTTTTATTCCAGCCTCGAAAATGACCACTAAGCCCCTCATCCGCTCAAATGAATACACCACTCGACAGACGCTGAGAAAGGCTACTCACTTCAAGGCCCAGCACAAGTTAGCCACATTGGAGTCTGCTCGTACAGACATGGCAACATAGGATAGGACACCGGGCGAAGACACGGTTTTTCGAGAATTTCCTATTTTCAAAACAAGCAACTTTTTATGGACTTTCTCTCCTCAGGTAATCTTAACTCATGGAAAGAGTTCGATCTTGACGGGCCGGGTGGATTTTGCTACTACTGGAGAGGCTTGGCCGTGAGTCGCTCGTGCTCTCGAGAAGGAATTTCGGAAGAGGCCCGTTGATGGGTCTGCGGCGGTTTCGCAGTCAGCGGAAATTCAGAAGTTGCCGTTCCATTATTGCGTATGAACTGTAAAGAATACCAAGCAGTGCTCCAATGTCACCTGTTGCCCTTCCTTAGCGAAGCGGAGCGAAAATTGCATTTTTAGCAACAGGACCACGTGTCTTTCGATGCTTCGCAATCTACCAAAGAATGGCCTTAACCAAATGGTGCTGAAGCGATAGATTGGCTTGTGTGTCCTCCTTACTGCAACCCTATAGGGAGCCCTTGATCAAGGCGTTAACTTTAGCAACCGGCAGTATAATACCGCGGATGAACTGAAGGCGGCGGTAGAGGCTATTTGGGCCGACAGCGACGAAACAGCTATGCCAAACGTGGTTCAGATTATGCCGGACAGGATGTTTGAGCTAATTAGAAACTCTGGAGGCCCCACTGATTTCTAATCTCAGCTATGTTTTTGTCTTTTGTTAAGTGTGCACATACTTTTGAAACAAAGAAAAAAATTTCATCCAAAATTTTTTTCGAAAGTGAAGCGATATTATCTGCTTTGCTTCCATTGATAGGTTATCGACTACGAGAAATCGATTGAGAAGGATTTCATAGCACGAAACCTCATGGTTCCCTTTCAAACGTGAATTTTGAGGGTGTGCACATACTTTTGAAACGCACTGTATAGCCACCTGCTGGATCTACTATATTGTCTGAGATCTCAGTTGGGATTGACGGCTTCAAAACTAATCCATAAAACAACGAAGAGTGAGGCAGTTGTTTCGCCCCTCCCCTCCACGTCCTTGACCGCATCCCTGAAGTGGCGAAATGAAGTGAAATGCATTTGCCAATGGCATCTTTCTTGTGGAGACTTAACTGAAAACAAACATCGTACACGTTATCCGTTGGCAAATTTCAAAAAGTGGTTATATTAGGTTGTCACCTGTTTCTTATGGATTGGTAATTAATTTTTAAGTGAAGATAAAACCACCCTGTTCTTTGCCGTTAGACAGATACCCCCCCCCTCCTAGGCTCTACGTCGTTCTACAAGTGTTGCAGCTAAACTTGACTCAGGGTCAACCGTAATGTTCGCACTTTTTCAAAAATTTCGCGACTCCCCCGACTCGATGCGACCCCACACCACTACCATGAGACTCAGGAGGCTCTCCTTATACGATTCCCCCTCCCCCTTCCCCGACCGTCACCCTCGTCATCAGCTTCTTCTACTGTATTTGATTCTGAGATCTGTAGACACGACCAACTCCGCCCACTTTTCCTTCCAAAACGGCGTCGAGCGGGGGTATACTACTCCAATGAAACGGCAAATGCTCTTTTTTCACCTATCCTACCTCACGCTGTGCCCCAATTACGTCCACAAAATCCCTCAAAAAACCCATTCTGAATCGCCTTATCATTCACTCAACAAATTACTGATCCCACTCAACCCCAGAATGCGACCCCCCCCCTCCCTCACCAAAACCAACTACAAAGGCGACCCCCTCGAATAGTGCGAAGGCACGGTTGACCCTGCTTGGACACAAGGGTTCATGAATGGCGTTAGCGTAAAA
>MU873018.1:2141-16792 GCA_036418205.1 Ostertagia ostertagi | reverse complement strand
TTAGCTGTGGAAGCCTTGATTTTGCTAATAATTGACTGACTTGGTAGCCATTACAACAGATTACAACATTACATAACACCACATAACATAACAACATTAGAACAACAAAAAAGAAGCAATTCCACTGCAACCGGCAGGATCAGATTGATTACTTTAAAGGACAGAGTTCAAATACCCCCTGTGGTCCCGAAACGAGCACGAATGCCTCCGTAGCCAATCACGGCTGGCAAGTGGGCGGTCCCGAAGAAATTTCCAACCACACCCATCTTTGAGGAGTTTAACGCCCTTTTTGGGCTTTTCCCAGGTGAGTTTTCTTTATAACTCACTTCAGATGTTTTCCAATTGTACGGCACACAGTACAATCGTGATAGATAGTAGCGGAATGTACCGTTAAATGACGCGATGATCACAGCAATCCACCACAAAATTTATTGAAACAATCAACAAGCAACAGAACGCGAATAACAAAAAAAACAAAGAAATGAGAGCACAAAACCCCCCAGATCACTCGCAGGGCGGAAGAGAGAGTCTCCTGGTGGCGATCCCCTTCACAGTTGAGTGGATTCCCGTGTCACTCTCCAGAGAGTCCTAAGGGCGTATAGAGTACCTGGGCACTACCTCAGAATCCTGGCCACGAAGGCTTCTACAATCCCTTGCCACACCGGCAAATGACTGGCCACGAAGGCCTCAGACTTACTGGGTTACAGAGACCCTTAACTAAGGCCACACAGGCCCTCAAAGCACACCTGGCCACCAAGGCCACAACAGCACAGCCACAAAGGCTAAGGAAGTACGGCCACTAAGGCCACAGAGACAGCTAAGAGATGAGGTGGCTACCTCACCTCAGACGAACAGTAGAATAGAATGCCTAGGCCCCCTACGCCCTCCACTCGACACCTTCACTTCCCCGCGCGATCGATACTTTCCTGATCTCCTCTGACCCCCTAATGGGCCTTACGTTTAGGCGGTCGCTCATCATTGCGATCTCTCTCTTCGGCCCTTGCCGACACGCCCCCCCTCGCGGTTGTCGATGGCCTCATCGACCGATCTCCCTCCAAATACGGTAACTGAAACTGCGGCACCCTACAGCGAATATTTTCGTACAGATACTTCGCAGCGGCCACCCCAGGGTACAATTTATAAAACTGCGACGCTGTTTCTGGGCATCCTGCCTCTAAAAAGAGCTTTCCATCGCAGAGCTTATTACGAGCCGTCGTGACTATTTGGTCTGGCCCAGCGAATTTTAGTAGTGTCGCATCGATCGTGCTCCATAATTGGGACATCGAAATCCACTCTGCTAGGTTTTTGGCGGTTACCGGGGTCCAAACGGTGATTATCCTGCCCCCCTCCTCGAGGTGGGCTTTCGCGAGCTTCACAATGTCCTCGATCGTAGAAGCCTCCAATTTACGCTCCAGCGGCATCACAATTATCCATGTGCTATACGCCCTCCAGTCAACAAGAACATCTCTCAAACTTGCGAATGACTTCACCACTCTCGTGGTTAGGCCTCCCCGTGGCCCATCTTTTTCGAGAAGAACTGCCGACTCTGGTGCGGCGAAGCCCAACGGGCCTCCTTTCCGTGGGCGTGCTGCCCGGGCCTCCTCCTTCAATTCTTCTTTAACCTTTTCAAATGCAATCTCATATAATTCTTCCACACTGTGCTCGTCTATCCGTGGGTGCTTCGCGATTGCCTGATTCTCACATATGAATTCCGTCCAATCCGTACAGTGATCAAAGACCAGTCTCAATATGGCGCTCAAGGCTTGTGTTTCCAGCATTACTGCGCGCTCGTTGTTGAGACGGATTTTTTCCGTGACGGACAAATCGCTCCTGATAAAAATTGACGCAGCTCTCCATGCCGCCCATACGTTTTCAAACTGCTTGCGGCGGAACGCCCCAGGGAATGGGATTCCATTGATATCACCGAGTGTTATTTTTTTGAAACAGTCGTCCAAACACTCGTACTGTAGATGTCCTTTGTCGGTTACGCTTGTAATCGTAGCTCCTCTGAAAAAAACACAATCAATTTTCGCCACTTTTACCTTGCATTTTCTGCCCCTACGTCCTCTCATGTGTGCAGTGTCAATTCTATCGTCCGGGATGCACTTAGGCACTATTCTTAACATATCAAATTGAACCCTAATCGGTTCGCTATTTTCTCCTATTCTGCTAACAAGGGCAGAGTTACTGCTCGCCTCAATCACTCTAAAAGGGCCTGCCCATTCACATACTAATTTGGGGTGTGTGTTTCGCGCTTTCTCATTGGGCGAAAAGACATATACCCGATCTCCCACCTTTGGGTACCTCCTGCCCTCCACCTTGTGTTGGCTATCATACTGCTGCTTCATCTGTTGTCTCACCCGATTGTTGTACTCTTCTACCCTCTCGTGGGTTTCCGAAACGGCTTGCAAGATCTCCGTCTTGTAATCTCCTAGGGACTTATCCATAGAATACCAACTTATGCCTGCATTTGGTAATACTTCAGACGGAAAAAATGGATCCATGCCATGAAGCAGGAAGTACGGGCTTTCCCCGTCGCTCTATGTGGAATCATATTGTACGCCATCATGCAAAATGGTAACCTAGTATCCCACTCTGTAGGTATGAGCGTACATTTTCTTAACATGGCTACAATAGTTCCATTCAGTTTTTCCGTCAACCCATTCTCTCTGGGATTGTACCCCTTCGTCGTACATGCGTTATTTTCGCAATTTTCGTAATTTCCTGCATAACCTGGTTCACAAATTCTCCGCCTTTGTCGGATAGTAAAGTTTTCGGCCACCGACACCCGTCGGCGATCCATCTAAAGAACACTGTCCTTGCAATCGTTTCTGCCGATTTATCTGGCACCGGGTATGCGGCCGCATATTTGGAAAAATGGTCTATAACCGTTACTGCGTACCTATTGCCTTTAGTGGTCGGTCCTAACTCTAGCACATCAACACCCACTATTTCATATGGCTTCGATGTAACTATGGGCTTCAGCGGGGGCACCATCGCCTCTCGAGGGTTGTGCACAAAACATTTCTGGCACTCTTTTGTCCATTTGTGAACATCCTGTACCATTCCCGGCCAGTACACTTCTTTGATCAATCTTCCCACAAGCTTCTGTGCACTAAAATGGCCTGCAAACAACCCGTTGTGTGCTTCCTGGAAGATCTCATATCTGTGCGCTTTCGGGACAACATAAACCGCTCTGCCATTCTCCCTATACAATTTCAGTTCCCCTTCTTCCAACGCGAAGTCCGCTATCCGCAATGGTTGTTTTTCTCCCGCAATTCGCACGATTTCGTCCGACTTCCCTTCCTCTACCAATCTCACTACTTCACCTAGCTGCGGATCGTTTCTTAATTCTGCCAGCCACTTTGATTCCTTAGTCGTCACAGAGTTGACGACCGCCTCATTTAACCCATCCATCGAATCTGATCTTATTGATGCAGACACACCTCTACTGAGGGCATCCGCCACCACGTTTGCTTTCCCTTTCACGTACTGTATTTCCAGATTATACCTCTGTAACTCCAGGGACCATCTCAAAACCCTTGCTGAAACGTTGCTACGCTTGAACAGTGCAGTGAGAGGTTGATGATCGGTCATCACAATGGTTGGAAGACCATAGATGAACATATGGAACCTCCTACTGCGAAAACTACGGCAAGCGCCTCCAAGTCCGTGATATGGTACCGACGCTCCGCTTTACTTAGACTTTTGGATGCAAAGAAAATGGGATGCGCTTGCTTGTCCTCTCCTTCTTGCGATAAAACTGCACCCAACCCGTACACTGACGCATCTGTACAGATGATGAATGGCCTTTCTCCCGTACGAGCTCCTTCTATGTCTGGTTGCTTGAGCACTGGGGCCGTGCTAATCATTTCCTTCATTTTTGCGAACGCCTCCTCGTGTTCTTTCTCCCATGCCCACTTACACTTTGACGATGTCAAATTGAAAAGGGGCCCTGCTCGCTGCGAGAACCCGAAACAGAATTTTCTGTAAAACGATGCCATGCCGAGGAACGTCCTCAGCTCTTTCACACTTTTAGGTGCCGGGTAGTCACGAATTGCTGACACCTTATCTGGATCCATGTGGACCCCTTCCTCATCCACGACATGGCCTAGGAACGCCACCTTCCTTTTCATCAAATGACACTTCTGGGCTTTTAGTCGCAACCTTGCCTCCTTCATCCGCGCGAAAACCTGCCCTAGCAACTCCAGGTGCCGCTCCTTTGTGGTCGTGCAAACCATAATGTCGTCGATGTAGCAGAACACCTCTGCACCCAAGAGGTCTCCCAACACCGAGTCCATCAACCGCTGGAACACTGGCGGGCTCGTACTCAATCCAAACGGCGTCACTTTGAATTGAAACAACCCTTCCGGCGTTGCAAAAGCCGACTTCTCCTTTGCTTCCTCTGCCAACGGGATCTGCCAGTACCCACTGCAAAGATCCAACGTCGAGAAATACCTTTTTCCCGAGAGACTCTGCAAGACCGCCTCTATGTTTGGAAGGGGGTACGCGTCCAACTTGATTTTCTTATTTAGTTCTCTATAGTCGACACATAACCGGATACCGCCATCTTTTTTTTCCACCAGCACAATCGGAAATGCCCAGTCCGACTTACTAGGCTCTATCACGTTCCTTTTCATCAAGTCCCCTAACAACTCTCTCAACTTGGGTCTTACCCCTAGTGGAACCGGTCTTGCTTTCATTTTATTGGGGGACTATCTCCTGTATTTATGGTCATATGCACTAAGTCCGTCTGACTCAATTCCTGGTCCGAGACGGCGAACGCTTCTGCATACTCTTCCAACAACCTCTGAAGATCCTCATCCATGCTCCCTGGCTCCATGTTGTCCGCTATCAATTCTTCTAACACCCGCAGTCTCTCCGGCGCTCTAAGGTTATCCTCTCTGGCGCCCATCAGTAGTGGGTTTGCCTCCTCCCATCGCTCAAGCCACTTATCCGTGCCCCACCGGCCGACATCTTCACCCTCTTTCAAAAGTATGGGTTGACAACTCTTGTTGAATACGGGGAGCGATGTTCTCCGGTCTTTAATAGTGAAGACTCCCGCAGCTATACCATGCTTACATGGCCATATCACCCTTTCCACTTCGCCGCCTCTGTCACCCTGGCACAATACCTCTACCAGTGCCGTATCGCCGGGGGGTATATAGCGTCTCTCCGCTACCACGACCTTGCTTTCATTTGCTTCATCTTTCACTGATTTATTAACTGAACTGTCCCGTTCTCTTTCAATAGAAATGTTAATACCTAAGCGAGCTAACGCATTGGTACCCAATATTATCTCCATTTCCTTTTTTGGGCTAATATGGAACGCTACGTTTTGAGTCGTCTCTTGATTTAATTTGACTGGTAAATAAACAGCCGCAAGGAAATCCATCCTATTGTTCGATGCATCGACCACCGGCTTCAGCTTTGACTTGGGCACCATTCCCAAGGAATCCAGGTCAAAACCCTTGTCTTGCACTTTCGCCAGTAGTTCCACTGGGACAATGCTTATCATTGACCCCGTGTCAATTAAGGCCTGACAATCCTCATTCAGAATGTTAAGGGGCACTGTAACTTTTTCCCCTATGAGCTCGTCCGCTGATACTCCCTTCTCTCTCACAGACATCCCCATGCACCTAGCACGATTCACAATAGCCGACAGTGTCTCGTCCTTCCGGGAAGGTGCCTCTTCCCTGGGCTCAATCTGGTTCACTCTAGCCGTACGCACTGGACAATCTCTTGCTACATGCCCATATTTGGAGCACTTATAGCATTTTCTGTTCTCGACCCCCTCCTGCGAAGAGCCATGCTGGGCTGGCCTCACATTACGTGCTTGCCTCTGGGGTTCTCTGGTAATGCTCACGCTAGATTGGTAGTTGCCCCTTCCACCAAGTTCTTCTCCCCTATTTGGCGTATCTCTCCCTTGCTCCGGCCTACTGCGCGAAAAACTTGGAGCTCCTGCTCTCTCGACAAACCCGTAGCCACGATATTGTGCGGCCCTTTCTTTCCATTTCAGATCTGCTGGCCTCCTACCAACCTCAAACATAATTTTCGATTGCTCTATACTAAGAGCCAATTGTTTCACTTCCTCGTAAGCTCTCCGAGGGTCCACCTTATGCAATGCCCCAACCAGTTGGTAGTGTTCTGGCCACTCTCTGAGGTTCTCCAACAAGATTTGCGCGTACTCCAACGATCGGTCTTCCACCGTACATTCTGGGTTGGCTTGCCTACCTAGCTTCTCTAATACAGCGCAGAATTCCGCTATTTCCTGATGGGGCCTCAACTTAAGATTCTTCAAGTCCGTGAGAGCCCTCATCCTACCTGCCGTTGAATCATAGGATAGAAGCCGGGCCATCTCCCGAGTCACCGCATCGAGCCCCTGCTCCTTCGTTATCCTTGGGAGGGCGGCGAATATGCTCTTCGCCCTTCCTGCCAAGTGGTCGTCTCCTAGGATTTCTATGAGGGTGGCTTCACATTTGATTACCTGTTCATACTTTCTTTTAAACCTTCTTAAAAATTCTTCAAAGTTTTCGTTCTTAGTGCCTCTGTACACCCCGGGGTCACTACACGCCATCGATCTTAAATACGTTATCAACTGCTGAGAAACTGACGAACCTGCGTCCTCCAACGCTGGCGTCGTTGAATCCGTCGATGCTGAAGGTTGCCTCAAGCGATCTGCATATATCGGTCCAGTCGAATGCATCTGCAACTGATTGTTGAAGACTCCTTCCCCAACAGCACTTGCCTCAACGGTCCTACCTTGAACCTCCATTGCCTCGTCTTTTCGAACGGCTTCAAGTTGCAGACTTGCGACGTGCTTTTTTACCTGCAACACGTCTGTGTTAAGCATCTCACAGATCCCTGCTAACACTTCACCATCCCTTTCCATGGTCTTGATGTATTCATCCCACTCCTCACATGTCTCAATCCCTCTCTGAGCCAGTACTTTACTCACTTCATTCTCTAACTCGTGGGACATCCCCCCTTTCTTTAACTCTTCTGCTGCCATCCCTTCCACAATCTTATACGTGGCCAAGAACTCCTTCTCTATCTCCGCTCTTCTTTCTTTTGATACCCGAGACTCGCACAAGATCTCGCCTACCTTCTTCTGTAATTGCCCAACCAGGCCTACGAACTTGCCCCCTACATCTGACTTCCTTCTAAACAAAGGGAGCACACCACTCCTTACCTCCGCGGGATCCAAATTTTCCGTCATCTCTGTGTCTACTCGATCCTCGCTTGGGAGGGGGCTCTGCCTGGAAGAATTCACAATCGTATCTTTCTCCATTACACAGTGTCACCGACTCACGCAATGGAGGGTGCCCTTTCTTTGTGGTTCTTGCTTTCACCACTCGCAACAACTCGGCTACCCTTTCTTTGCGGTAGTCCCGAGTGACACACCAATAATCGAACGATCAATAACCGACGCGACGCAAGAAGAAACAAAAAAAATTCACGAACAGAACGCGAATGCTTGAGATCGACGCCTGCCGCCCGAAGGCAATCAATAATCAATAATCGATAACCCTCTGGTTATTACAAGCGAACTATTCCTACACTCCACTACCAAATCACGACCGGTTCGGCCCCCATGTAAGGCACACAGTACAATCGTGATAGATAGTAGCGGAATGTACCGTTAAATGACGCGATGATCACAGCAATCCACCACAAAATTTATTGAAACAATCAACAAGCAACAGAACGCGAATAACAAAAAAAAAACAAAGAAATGAGAGCACAAAAACCCCCCAGATCACTCGCAGGGCGGAAGAGAGAGTCTCCTGGTGGCGATCCCTTCACAGTTGAGTGGATTCCCGTGTCACTCTCCAGAGAGAAACTCGCAGTCCTAAGGGCGTATAGAGTACCTGGGCACTACCTCAGAATCCTGGCCACGAAGGCTTCTACAATCCCTTGCCACACCGGCAAATGACTGGCCACACAGGCCCTCACACACACCCTGGCACCAAGGCCACAACAGCACAGCCACAAAGGCTAAGGAAGTACGGCCACTAAGGCCACAGAGACAGCTAAGAGATGAGGTGGCTACCTCACCTCAGACGAACAGGTAGAATAGGAATGCACTAGGCCCCCTACGCCCTCCACTCGACACCTTCACTTCCCCGCGCGATCGATACTTTCCTGATCTCCTCTGACCCCCTAATGGGCCTTACGTTTAGGCGGTCGCTCATCATTGCGATCTCTCTCTTCGCCCTTGCGACACAATAAGGCCCTGGTTATACTTTTAGTGCATTAGTATTTGAAAGAAGGCAGATGCCAGCTGGGGACTGTTTTGCTAGTAAATGTGCGTTGACGTGGAAAAAACCTACCAACTAAGACCAAGGCGAACACTTTGGGATTTGGGACGGTATTCAAAGATCTTTCTTTATAATTTTTAGTCTGAAAGCACCTCTGGAAGCTTTCGACAAGCTCTTCTTAATCAGTGTCAAAAGGTCTGAGCGGTGTATGTTGACAAGGAGGTGGCAGGGTACACTGTGGGAGGTCATGAGAGGCCCACCTTTGCCGGAGGGGAACATTTCACATGGGAAGGTCCCGACAAAGGTGTTCCACTGCAGTAGTTCAGTTTCTGAACTCCGGTGTTCCAGGGCTTCATTGCTTCTGAGTTCCAGTGTCCCAGCTGATATCGTTTTCGTTTCCTTTTTCTACTCCTGTTTGTTCTCCCCTACTGCTGGGGGGGGGGCGCTCTTCGTGTTCGATAATCTCACGTCGCGCCATTGTGGCGCCGCGTCGGCTGCGGGTTTCAGCCTCACATCGGAAAGGTCTGAGTGGCTAGAACTGAGGGTGGGGGGGAGGGGAGTCCATGGGCTCGAGAGCGCGCTGGTGGTGGCAACTAGGAGCCGTAACCGTTTCGTCCTTGGTAGCTGGAATTCCAGAGAGGTCACGCCGTGCATTCTAAGTGCCCGCTCGTTGTTCGCCACTCAAGGTAAGCTGTCCTTTTTTCCGCAAGGAACACCTACTCCATTTCCCTTTAAGGCAAATTGCCGGCGTTGAGGAAGGAGCGTGTCCAGGATGCTCGTCGACGTAGCCAGTGCCCACCCAGGCATACGCCATGCATCGACGAGATCAAGGGGTGATGCCAGATTGCCCCATGGGCAGGAACTGCGGTGGAAGTGTAACTATCAACCAAACGTGCCGCTTGCTATCATCTCGAAGCTGTCTCCAAGTGGGAAGCGTGCATGCCGTACTGACTATGGGCTAACCCATGGCCCAATTTTTGAATTCGGGCCGAAATCTTGATCTTCTCTAAAACTGCGGCTATAAGGGTAATTATAGGCGCTGATTACGAATCTGACGTCCATTTTTGATGGAGGCGCGATATTGCGCCATTTTAGCCTCCTCGGGGCATCAAACGGGGGTCGCTTTGCATACAATTGTTCGCCAAATACCTGGCAGATAAGCTAATCAGGAACAGGTTGTGTGACCCCGATGTGTAAGACGTAGTACCAAATTTTTCTAGCGGGCGGGGTAACTATGGGTCGTAACATGAAATGCAAAATTTTGTCATCAGCCGGGACCGATCCCTCGACCAATTTTTCATACCTTTTTTGGCACTCACAGGGCCGCTCAGAAAAAATGGAGCCTAGTTTTGTACTCCATGCATGTGCCCCTTTATCATGCAAAAAACCGTTTTCAAAAAAGGGCTCCATGTCCTGAAAGACCTCTGGGGGAATGGCGGTGAAGGATCGTGAAGTAAATATCTTCGGACACTTCATGCTGCCATGCTTTAAATTGCACCATCAGAGTGATCCATCTTGAGGACAAGATTCGAGGATTAAAGTTTTCATGGAGGAATTTTCAGCGCAATGCTGAAGGCAGTTGGTGAGAACCCTGACCGCCATTGGGGGAGAAAAAGGCGGAAGAAATCGTTAAAATATGCAGGGCAAATGCGAGCCTTTTGCTCTACGTCTGCGGGAAGTTCAAAAGGCCGGTAGGGAGATGAGAGATAATGTGAGCGCGGAGTGCGGTAGAGAAGTCCGAGTAGAAAAAGAGTAGCAGATCAACGTTGCGACGCAGACAAGATATCGAGCGGTGGGCGAAGCGTGACCTGTGCTGATGAGCGTGCCAAAGTCCTTGGCGCTAGCGTCTTAGTGACTCGTTTTCGATGCAAGAACGTGGAGCATCCTGCAGGTCGTCCCACGCCTTTCTGGCCACGGTAAGGTCTTTTTAAGTGGGTCTGAGTCCGAATCTTGCCTTTAAAGCGTCTTTCAATGCGATACCATCTCTGTTATGGGCACCCTCCCTGAAGCTTGACAGATGAGGCTGCTGAGGCCAGTTTGAATAGCAATGCGCTTCTGGGCGCCTCTTACAAACCGCCTTTGCTTAGTTTATTGTAGAAATTTCGTCCTTCTAATTGATGCCGTCTAGACAAAAGAAAGGTAGCTACCTTCAAGCAGGAGCGAACGCTCTTTTTAGACGATTCATGGTTTGAGAAGTTTGCAGTTTTTTCTTATTTATAGTGTCCACATAAAGTCGCTCTTTTGTAGGAGTAAGCCGGATTTCATTTGAGAATGAGCCGCACGGCATCACCAAAAAGTGCGCTGCGTCTTGAAGGTTCCGCTAACTGACCGTTTCTGCAGGTTGCTATAAACCAATTCGAATTGAGAAACGCCGTATCGTTTGGAATGGGGCTTTTCTCGCCCAGATATCGTGACAGTGGTCATGATTGTGAGTCTTCGGCGCTCAGGAACTGTGCGCCCTACGGTCCTCGCCACGGACCCGAGGAACATGTGCGGGTGAAGCCAATCTCTGGATCTCGTCAGAGATCGTCCGGGTGCACGAGCGAAACAACTGGACCGGATGAAACGGAAGGTGTTGAGCGCCCATGCTGGGCGCGGTTGACCAGCCAACAGTAGACGATACAGAACTAAGTGGGATTTGGTAGGGGGCTAAAACAATTTTGCACTCGTTAGCTAGTAGCGCGCTACTTTCAGTTGTGCACAGGTGTGCATAGTAACTTCTCACTATGACTAATGCATTTCCAACGTCGTTTGCTGGTGACACCGCTGGATGCACCAGAAAACCGGTGTTCAACAGGCATAGTCTCTCGGATGTGAACATTTCAAGCTCCCACGAACTGGGTTTGTACCAGACACACCTCACGGGGCAACCCTGGACAGTACTTTGCAAGATGAAGCATCGCAGTGTCGATGCTCTGGCCGACATCGTTCAAGGCTTGATCAAATTCATATCCGAGAACGAGCAGTGGTGAAGAGTCCGATCCAACAAATTCGCGAGGAAGGGAAAGATGTCCAGTAAGTGGAAATTGAGGAAGCTGTACTAGCGATGTGAATTCAAAAAGATGTGTTTATAGATGTGATCGGTGCTGTGGATGGCACACTGGTCCGGATAAGGACTCCAGCTGTTGACGGGTGGCAGTACGTCAGCAGGAAAGGAACATCTTGCCTCAACGTCTGCATCATCGCAGACGCTGTAGGCCGAATCCTGTACGTCAACAGCGGGTCCCCAGGATCGGTGCACGATGCCACTGTTTGGCGTGACTCCGCACCTGCTGCGGTCTTCAATTGTCTAGCAAGGAGGTTATCACCTTCTTGGCGATATGGGGTACGGCAACGGCGGGGCGGAATAATTACGTCATTCCGGTTCACTGCCGTCCAAGGAAGACGCGAGGAAAACGCGATATAACCACGATCATTGCCGTATGCGGTCGTGGAGATGACCTATTGGTCGTCTGAAATCGCGTTTCCCCATTCTCTCGTCAGAACTGAGAGTGGGACCTCAACGCGCGTCGAAAATCGTCATTGCATGCGCAGTGTTGCACAACATAAGTTTGTGCCTCCACGCGACCGCCATGCGACAGCTTGGAAGTAGGAAGGCGACAATGCCACATCCTGGTGCCAGACGTTGCAGACGTCCGTGCGTACATCGTAGAAAGGATGTAGGCATATTGTCGGTATGCATATGTTCCTGCTAGCTCGGTGTTCAAATTTGATGAGAACTCATCCGCGCACTTTTCAGCCGATCCGAGAGCTTGACAAATTGTGCTGCACTGCATTCATTCCTTCACAAGGCAGGGCAACCTAGTAGAGGATGTACATCCATACAGGTATGTAAGGAAAGTGCTGTCTCTGTGTTGTACATAGGGACAGGAATAGTTGCTATAGCTTCTCTAACTTCGCCCGGATGGTTTAGAAATCCTTTAAAAAAAACAAGCCAAAGGTAATGTTTTTGCAAAAGAACCGAAACTTTTCCAAGAGAATTCCGAAATTTTTGTGAAAAGTCGTAAGTCTTTTAGGCTTTGTTTTCCACATGTGTTTATATTCTCTCTGTCACTCCGGCTCCATTCTTTTAGCATTTCATTCATCTCTCTTAGTATGATGTCGTAAATGGATTCTTCGTTCTCCATACCTTATGAAACCGTACGAATGGTTGAACAGGAGGGGAACTCCGAGCCAGCGTTGGTTTTGGGATCGCAGCAACTTGAGCGTATGATGGCGCTGCTGTTAGATTTCATTCACATAATCTTGTTCTTGTTCTGCAAGAGGGTTTCATCAAGTTCCAAAGATTGCTTGTGCTGAAGCCTCCTAATTACTTTGGTCTTGTTGGAGCCCGCAATGAGAATTGGGCGGAAAATTTTGATGAGGTGAGTGAGAAGATAATGCGTATTATGTCTCCTGTTTGGGTGAAATTTAGTCTTACATGCGGGAGCATAACACATTGGTTGCGATACATGGAAAAGGATGCTCAGGAAGTGTGGCGAAGACGATGGAAACTGAAAGTGGATTTCGGATATTTGTGTACTCGACTCGAATCAACCGATGCACCAGCGAGTCGAACGATGTACCAGCGACTCAATAGTGGCGGGACCCAACGTTCAAAGGAAGCCCGCCACTTTCAAACAGTGTCCACTGTCAAGTCCCGCCACTTTCAAAAAGGGTCCACTGTCACGTGACACTGTTTGAAAGTGGCGGGCTTCCTTTGAACGTTGGGTCCCGCCACTATTGAGTCGCTGGTACATAGTTCGACTCGCTGGTGCAATCGTTCGATTCGCTGGCGCAACGCTCGGATCCAGCGATTCGCTAGCGAATCGCTCGATTCGCAAACTATGACATCGGCCTATGTGGAGGACTGCAGCCTGCTACTACGGTGTCTCGATAAATCGATCGGGGGATTCTTGAGGCAGGGGGAGTGTACCCATTGTGAGGGGTGGTGAGCAGGGTCAAGCTCGTGTTGAGGATTTCCTCGACCATCGCGGGTGTGAATGTTCGCGCGGAGAACGTGTCTGATTTTCACACGATCAGGCACGTTCTCTCGCGCGGACATTCACACCGGCGGTGGTGGGTAAGGGCAGTCACCTGACATGTGTGAGAGGCTGGAATCCTGCTCTTCATAGCGTCTCTTCACGTCACTTCAGTGGGCAGCAGTTCCCACGTACGTATATTTTTTACGTCTACCGAGTTCACGAAATGCGTCGCGCCCATCACATTTGCATTAAACCGGAAAATGTCCCTCATCTCCTAATAATATTTTTGCGAGTTTCAATAGCTCATGTGATATGGCTGAGATATTTCATTCCCCGGACTGTCTGTATCGTAAACGTCCTCGGAACCGTCCAATGTCAATAATGGCAAGGTTAGAGTTTTCGTTATGCTCTAATACCGAAATTCCTGCATGTTTTCCCCTCTTCTTCTGGATCCACCATCCACAGTTTCATCCGTGTGCTATTCCATCCTTTCTATCGCTCTTCATCAGTGTATTCCCCGTAATTAACACTGCTTTTCTATATGGTTTAGGGAGTTCCTTTCATTAGAAACCCTCGGGAAGGAACTTGTTCCATGACCCTACTTTTATACCTAACACTTTACATGAGAAGTTTGTTGGTTCTTTTGTGAAACACTACTACTTCTATCCTAGGTTTACACATTCTTGCAAACGCGAACAAAAGTATTAGAACGGCCTATGGCGACCTGTCTCAAAGCGATATCTGCAGGTTATTCGCTCCATTGTTGCATTGGTTATCTATTTCACTTCATTCAGCAATACTTCTACTTCATTCAGACAAGCTTCAAGTTGGTTGCGGAGCAAACTCGCTTGATTGTTTTCATTTCGTTACGACGACCAGTCAGTGAAACAGGTCAACTAAACGATTCTCTAATAAATACGTGTTACACTGAATCTCGCCCTGTATTTCAAGTTTTTGAAGTTGCTCTTTCTTTGATCACGTTCAAAGTTCATTAACATTCTCCACAACTTACTATTGTATGTTTTTTTCTAGCTTTTATAGCTTTGTGTGAATAAAATAAAAACACGTTGTGCATGTACATATATGGGAATACGAAACAAGTAAAGTCAATATTTAATAAACAACAAGATTAACAATTAGGAAGTTAACAGCCATCGAACAATAATAGAACATTTGACGCATATCCGCATCGTTGTGACTTGCAGAAACACAGAAGTTGTGTCCATCACGAGAGCTTAAAAAGCAAAAGTCAGGCTCGTGTTTGGGCATCATGGCGCCTGAAATTGAGTGTTGAGATGGGAAGTGGAATCAAAAGCAAATTGAAACCCACCACTGAGCGCCTCAATGCACCGTTTGAACTCGTCCGAGACATCGAGCTTGTGCGCATTGAACAAAAGAATGATACGATCTTCACGTTCGGCGAACC
>MU873017.1:8037-21785 GCA_036418205.1 Ostertagia ostertagi | reverse complement strand
GAAGTGGCATTTCGCAGCGATTATGGTATAGAAAATCAACTTTGACTGGAAGCATATTTGGCTACTCTTGATTATAAGACCCAGAAAATGCGTCTATGGAAGCGATGCGGCAGAAGCCCTACATCTTTCAATGGATTTCCTGAGTGTCTCTCACGCCGAATTGGTTGCCGATGTCCAGAAACTCGAGAAAAAAGCCCAAAGTCGGTCGGCTTGTTACCCTGAGTGCCTGCTTGAGTTGTTTGGAGTCTCTGGTGCGATGTACGGTAGTTGCCATAGCTTTCAACAGTTCGTAGAACACAATAGCCATTCCTCAATAACTCCTCAAAAGAAGAAATATTATGGCAAAAGGAGATTTTGTGATCTGGCTGACCACCGCCCTGGGGAGCCTTGAGATTTAGCATGAAACATATTGATTTACCGGTTGTATCGTAATTGACCCGACTACTTTGCTTATGGTAGCAAGGAGTAGTTCCCTCAAGTGAACCACACCCGCGAGCCATGGTTTGTGGAACTGAGAGGACGTACATTCCAGCACTGTAACTTGAGAGAGCAACTTTCAAAAATGGTAAAGCTGCAAGCGATTCGATCACTGACAGCTCCTACAAATGAATTGCACCGCTATTGTTGAACAATAATATTCGGAAACTGTAGGTCTCCACCGGCACTATTCTTGGAAAGCCTTGCAAGGTTCACTTCATCCAAGCAACAACCGTGAAGGAATTTTGAAGATGGTCCAGCAAAATTTCCAAGCCCCCTTACGGGATAATCTGTCTCACCTATTGTGTTCAGCAGATACGGCCCCAACGAATGTCTGCTTCTGTTGCTGCCGATTCAACTAAAAATGCAAGCCAGGAAGATCAAGTACGACGTCATCGGACTGACCGAGACGAGAAGGCACCGCCCGCTACACGCCGTTTTCGATACTGGAGAAGAACTGTTCCTTGGAACATGCGACAGCAGAGGCGTTGGCGGTGTGGGTGTCCTCGTCAACACGCACTTGGCCATAAACATCGATTCGTACGAAAGCCTTACGACCCGAATCGGACGTTTGAGATTGAGAAGATGTGGTTCAACTCCTGCTTTGACAATCTTCGTCGCCTACGCACCAACATCGAGCTACGACGAGGAGGAACACGAAGCATTTTATATGGAATTGGAGAAGTTCTACAAGGAAGATCATACCTTCTTCAAGGTCATCGTCGGCGACTTCAACGCCAAGATTGGCCCGAGAAGAACGGCTGAAGAACTTCACATCGGTACTCACGGAATGGATTGGAATGAGCAGGGCGAAAGACTGTCTGAGTTTATCATGTCGACCAACACCATCCATGGTAACTCACAGTTCCAGAAGCCCTCTCACCTTCGTTGGACTTGGGAGTCACCTGATGGACAGTTCCATAACGAGATAGACCACATCATCTTCAATCGAAGGTTTTGCCTGACCGACGTCGCTGTTGTTCCGAAGTTCTACACGGGATCGGACCATCGTCTCCTCCGCGCAAGTTCCACTTTTCGATGCGTGTTGAGAGAGCCTCAAAGTTCAGGAAGCGAAGCCCCAGGACAGTCATCAACTGGGATCACTTCACTTCTCTTGTCGACTCATGCGAAGACTCCGTTATCGAAAACATCGACGAGGAGTACTATCGGCTCGTTGAACACTTCACGGTAGGAAGGCAGAGAGTTTGAAAGTCACCAAGGGACGTCTGTCTCCGGAAACTCTCGAACTGATACGCCAGCGTGGAGCCGCACGAGCTGCAGGCAATCACCGACTCACGTCCGAGCTTGCGAAGCTATGCAGAGAGGCGATAAAGGAAGATCTCAAGGAGCGAAGAGCAGCAGTATTAGCTGAAGCAGCAGAGGCTGGGAGGAGCATCCGCAATGCCCGCCGAAGCTTTGCCAGCTACAAGACCAAGATGACCTGCCTCCGACGTCCGGATGGAACAGTTACTGCATCCCGAAGGGCAATGGAGAAAGTCATCCACGACTTCTACTCGGATCTCTTCGATAGCCATGTCCATCTGCCTACTTATCAACTGCAAAGGATGGATACGTTGTCCCCTCAGTTCTCTCTTCCGAAGTCCGACACGCCATCAAGTCGGTGAAGAATTGTACAGCGCCCGGTCTCGACAGGGTTAAACCGGAACATCTGAAGAACGCACCGCCAGTTATCATCAAAACTCTGGCTCGACTCTTCACGCGCTACCTGTCGGAATGCAAGGTACCCACTCCGTGGAAAACCAGCAGGACCGTGTTGCTGTACAAGAAGGGAGACCTGGACGACATTGGCAACTATCGCCCAATCTGCCTGCTGTCTGTAATCTACAAGCTATTCACTCGAGTCATTCAGCACGATCCACCTCAAGATTCGATATCCACACGGTTACGAGACTCATTGAAGTTTCACGAGAGTACAAGGATGCCGCTTTGTCTCACGTTCATCGACTTGAAGAAGGCCTTCGACTCTGTGGAGACAGAAGCGGTCATCGAAGCCTTGGGCAACCAGGGCGTCCCTACTCAGTACATCAAGATTCTTCGTGAGCTCTACAGCAACTTTACGACCAGAATCTCACCATTCTACAAGGAGGTCATCATCAACGTCCGATTCGGGTCGTAAGGCTTTCGTACGAATCGATGTTTATGGCCAAGTGCGTGTTGACGAGGACACCCACACCGCCAACGCCTCTGCTGTCGCATGTTCCAAGGAACAGTTCTTCTCCAGTATCGAAAACGGCGTGTAGCGGGCGGTGCCTTCTCGTCTCGGTCAGTCCGATGACGTCGTACTTGATCTTCCTGGCCTTGCATCATCAGGTCTTCGATGTGAGCTTCGGATGCAAGCGTCCTTGCGTCCTTCAAGTGAAAGAAGCCCTTTAGTGAAAGAGATCCGTGGGATTTCCACAGGTACAGGTCAACATTCATGTTCTCGGTGCTAAATGTCTTCAATGTCTCCGTACTGGAAACGCTGAAACCGCAGGTGGATGTGCGCTTCGAAGGTCAAGCTTTGCTGTTAAATTTCTTGAGCCCTATGCGATGAAAATCGATGGTCCTTTGCCCTTGCTTGGGGTTCTACCGCAACTTTTACAATGCTTGCCTGATTTCCTTGATTAAATCGAGCTTAGTTTATTTTTTCCTCCCCCCTCCCTACAACTTCTACAACTGGATTTCGCAAGTTGGGTTGGCGGAACTATCAAGAAGTTAGTATCCGGAGCTCTACTTCCAAGTCTAATGAGTTTGCAGTGCTGGCGACTACTGCCCTTCCGCGCTTCGATTTCCACTCCGTGTTCTGGCAGATCTCCTTTTTGGAGCCCATTTGGTTATTTCGCTTACGCTTATCAGAGATATGTTTATTGCATTATTCGTTACGTTATTTTTTGTAGCTTGACATCCGATAGTAACTATAAATATGATTGTGAAAACTGACAGAAATTCTGTTGTACATATATCTTCTTGAATTTTTACCCTCCATCCCATTAGAGAACGAGTTTTCCTCCTGAATTTCCAGTCTCTTTCCTACCAATGTATAATTATGAAGGCGTAGACCTGCAGTTAAATTTTGTATATTATAAAGTCAAAAATTTAACAGAAAACTGCTTTGAGGGACAAAGTTCCCAAATGATGAGCGAGAGCTGAGCACGCCAAAAAGGGCGTGGTACCACCAGCCTGCTTCGTGCGAATCCACTTTGTCGTCAAAGGGATGAAAACCTCGTTTGGCATACAGCAGCAAAAACAATTACTTTCACATCAAATGGCAGGTTTCAAAAAAGGACAACATGGAGGCACTCTTTCTTTTATTTAGAATGGCTTATTTATCCCACTACTGCATCCAGACAATAAAGAATATGTGAGATTCATCTATTTTATGCTTGACCTCTACTTACGATCTTTACAGAGTCGGAGATAACAATCAATCAAGCATTGTAGCTATCAACAAAAACAAAACATGAACAAACAAAACAAATAAACAGATTGCAGTGCTCTTAGAATTGAGTATACGTCGCTTCCCTGTCGCGGTAAAATTCGCGTTTGGGTGGAAGGGTTACACTCGGTTCAATCAAAGAAGGCATCATAGCGAAAGAGGCAGTTAGGAAGCTCGCGCCGAATATTTTCAAAAGTTCAGAACAAATACTAGAAAATCATTTAGGAAATGCCACCAATTCGGTTCTGCATTAATACACTCTTTTGTTTGCGCGTTCCACTGCGCCACAGACTATTAATTCCATTTAATTATTACATACCAGGAATTGATCATCACGTAAGACCGAACAGGAAATAGTGACCATGCCACACCTCACTGTGACGTCCCTAGACTTAGCAATGCGGCTATGGTAGTTCTTAACACTTGCACAAAAACTAGCGGCTATTAATTTTGCGATCTCTTTTTCTAGAATGACGCACTTCCCCACATAACTGGGATAGACCTCAGTGGTAAAACATATCGCGGTTTCCTTACCCGGTTTCCGGTCCTGCATCAGTCAAATTGAACGAGCTCTGCCGAAGGCTGGAGTAAGACCACAGCCCCATATGCCTGAATATGGGTATGAGAGCATCATAGCTGATATCTACTGTACAAATATGTTATCATATAGTGCAAGTAGTCTTACTTGCTTTCTTGCCATGGTAAGCGAAAACATAAAAGGCATCTTCATCTTTCACAACAACATCTGCAGCGGGACGAATATCTTTTGCATCCATATCCACGTATAGATATCCGACCTGAAAGATGTTTATTTGAGAGGGTAGCTGAAAATTAACGAGCTTAGTAGCAACAATATTCTTGTCAAATTAGAATGGTCCGGGTTGATTATCAGCAAGTACCGTTGCCGTCAAGCTATCTAACACGCAGGCGTATGAATGTCAACGCTACTGCGAGGAGCAGACTTCTTTCAGTCTTGGTGACCACAAGAATGCTGCTGTAAGCCAACTAACCCAGCTTGGAATCGATCCGGACGTCTTGCTAACTTGGCAAAAATGCTATTCTTTCACATCATCTGGGAAATGCCACACCTAAACCTTGTGCGCGCAAATTCTGATATACATACCATGGTAGATTTCAGTTCAAAAGCTGACTTAAAGGACGAATTCACGATGAAAAGCAACCCATTTCAAATTAACCTAGGGATGGTGAGTGGTACACGAAAGAAGGAAGAACCATGAGAAACGGCCCAGAACCCGAGAAATGGTACCCCTTCCTTGCCCGTTGATTCGAGCATTGATGCGACTCTCATCGCTGTGCCCTCTTCAACACTACGCTCTCTCTCGCCACGTATTGAACTACGGCGAGTGATCAGATGATCGGTGGGCGGAGATCGCCGGACCCGCCAGCTTTGAGGCATGATAGGTCGCCGAGGTCAAATTTTCCATGCGAATTGCGCGTCAGTTCGCACCCTCAGGAGGTCCGTGGGTCCCTCAACTAGGTCAGTTTCCCTTTCTTCGACCTTCATTCTAATCGTGAATTCCTCCTTTAAAGCGATGAACTACGATCAAGAGTGTGTGCAGCATGAAAATACATGCACCAGCGGAAACAGTAGCCAAGCCCCTTAGATGGCGAGATGTAGGCTTTCCCAACATCATCATCATCGTTAGGTCATTCGAGCGTGTTTCCTTGTAGCTGACATCGGCTAATCGGATTGAACCTGCAAATGATCCCTTATGCGTTGCTGGATCGTCCGTTATCAGCTGTCACGGTTCACGCGAACAAATAGTATCGCAGCCCAAGGTGCGCTAGTTGCAACGCACGAGCTTGCTCCGCTCTATGCACCGCTTCCGCCTCCCACGAGTGCTGCCGACAGCAGCATCATTCAGTCATCCTTTCGAAAGAGTACTTTGAGCGATTTCATCATATTAGTCTTCTGTGAAAGTCTTTATCCTATTAGTCTTCTGTGAAACGCGTTATCAATCGAAGCGTTTTCCTTGCTAGCATGACATCGGCTATCGGATTGAACCTGCAAACGATCCCTTACTTGATTGCTGGATCGTCCTTTATCAGTGTCAACGGGCGAACAAAATAGTCCTATTTTGCGTGTTCTCGACGAATTCTTCTGCTTTTTCCGCTAGCGCACTCTTTAGCACCCAAACTCCCACTGTAAACCTAATCCGATTTTATCGTAATCCCTCGCTTCAAAGTGAGACATGGCCCCCTCCCCCACCAAAGCAAGACAGTCTGCGTTTCATTTCGGCAACAGCAGAACGTTCCACTAACAACTCAGCATCTTCGATATGAATTCTCGAACTGCAGAAAAGAAAACAATCACAAAACAGCACAAGTAGTCAGTGATTTCCCCCAAGCAGTTGGTGGCGGCTAGCTGGGTGATGTCACAATAACAGTTCCACATTCACCAATTATCAGGTTGTCTCGAAAGTTCGGGCGAATTTTCAACTTCTTTTTGAGCCCAGTTTATTGCAAACACAAGCAGTATCTGTCTTCAATACTTTTTGCCAACAATCAACCGAAGAGTGACCGCCTAACTTTCAGAGGCCTGGCGGTTACGAGCTGAAAAAGGCAGTGCGTTGCATTTGGAGGTGCTAGTAGGAATCGTATTTTTTGTCCGCAAGATCATTGCTAAGCAAAAGGGCAGATGTCTTTTAGAAGGGCTGACCTCCATGGCACAGTGAATATAATAGCGCTTTTCAGCTGGGCTTCAATATCTGGAATCGCGGCATTTTCGAATCATGCGGTCTTGGTTGCCGTGGAGCAGACATATACTTTTTTTGAGTTTTGAGGACAGTTGCTGCAGTTTCGCTGTGAGTCTCTGCGTTAATCACGCTAGAACTGACTGACTTCATAGCTCTAACGAACGAGTGGTTCCATACTGTTGCCTCAAACAGAAGCGGAGCGTGGCTCCATGGTGAACTTATCCATTTTTTAGTCTTTTCTACTTGATCCAGCCAGTGAAGCTTCTTTTCACGAAACCTGCACCTCAACTGCTGTAGCGATTTTGTTCAATGCATACGGTTGGATTAGAAAGCAACTTATATACCAGACTCATGTCGCACTCCTATTATCAGTGGTCAGCTCTCAAGGAAGGCTTTGTCAGAGCTTCAACCCTTCTACAAAGGAGCGAAATGAAATGTGCATATGAAACATCAGGGTATAATCAATCTTCACTTAGAAGGTTATCCTGTGAGGATTGACTCAACAAGAGAGCGCAGCCACTCCAAGTTCGACACCTATGTCTTCCTAAACGAGAATCTTCTCCAGACTGTAGTCTCCTAAGCAAAGAAGATCCGTCCATTCTGACCGCATGTGGCAACGACAAGGAAGTGTAATTTGCAAAGCAAATGTTACTTCCGCTTCGATTTGCGATTTTGTAGCAGTTCGTGAATCAGAGCATGAAAAACACAAACAACACTCTTGAACCGAGCAGTAATGTGCTGAATGCCCACGGTTATGCCAGCTTCTGACTCCACAGAATCAAAAGCTTTCTTCATGTCGATAAACGTGAGGAATAGTGATATCATCACTCTTACAATACTTTGATGAGCTTCGTCACAGTGATAATTTTGATACATTCATGCTAATACAGTGCGCGTCAATTGTATATGCCACCCCTGATTTTTTCAGTTTTCTGACTTATTTGGAAATTTCGTAAATCGGCATAGCAACCATCGTTTTCGCGTGTCGGAAAACTAAGAATGGTGTTGTTTGATTATGATTAACGCGTTGATTTAAATTGCTCTGTTCTTTGGAAGAAAATGGGCCGCGCCAATTGCTTATGCTTGCAAAATTGGGAAAATTTAAGTGTTCAAGGAGCACTAGGAGCGTCTGGTACCAATCACTGAACTCGATCGAAGTTTTCTTATCAAGGCGATGCAATGATGGCCCATGCCACCACTTCGGTGTCCCGTTCAAGTTACAACTGGCCCATGTCATCATTTTCGCTCGCTCGGTACGAAAATTTTTCCAGAGAGAATCCGACAAAGTTCGGCGATGGGTACTACGCGGATTGTGAGTGCAACTCATATTCTCTCTGAACAGAGACTTTGTGAGCGTGAACGCTTCGAGCTTCGCGGGAGCCGAGACCACAAATAAAGTTGACCACGGATTCGAAGCGGGAAAATGAGAATTAAGAGCTCCTTGAGCACTTCAATTTCCCCAGTTTTGCCTGGATACACTCCTCGATGAGTTCTACAATAAGCAGCAGGAGCGATCGCAAGAGTGAGCACACAGCACTTTCTCTGATAAAGCGTTTTCATGCTGCTACCGTCCAGTATTAGGGCTAATATTCCGAACTAATTAGTTATAAATGCTCCACCATTTGTGTGCATTGCATAAGTCGAGGATTTCCTCATTTGTATACATGCATGCACACCGTAGCTGAATAGCGTTAGAGACATGAGAAATTCTGAAGAAACTTTAGGATGGCATAAGCAATTGACGCGGCCCATTTTCTTCAAAAGAACAGAGCAATTAAATCAACGCGTTAACCAAAATCAAACAACACCATTCTTAGTTTTCCGACACGCCGAAAACGATGGTTGCTATGCCGATTTACGAAATTTCCAAATAAGTCAGAAAACGGAAAAAATCAGGGGGTGGCATATACAATTGACGCGCACTGTATAGCAAGTTGAATTATTACAATACTACCTTACCTACCAGTAAAGCCCAATGAGCTCCGTGCCCATGTCGCAGAGCTGGTTCGTAATTTTTCGCACAATCGTAAGCAACAAGCACAGCGGCACCAGAATCGATCAGATTGATTAATAAGGAAGCGTCCGGTAACGGAGTCACCGAGGAGTGCATTGGCCACAATGAGACCGCCAACTGACGGAGCCATTCAGCTGAAAATAGAATTTTGAATTGTTTCCTCAATCACCGACATTGCTTGAATGCAAGGTCTGCGGAGTGAACCTATTCCAGCCGGAACTATTGATATTGTCTCTTATATACGAAATCTCTTATACTCTGGCGACAGCGTGCACCATGCGTGGCCCACATGACGTTGTCAAGCCATTTTTTCGCGTATGAGCAGCTTCTTTCCAATTCCTTTATATTCACTGCATAAATCATACCATAACATAAGTATGTATAAGCGGCGGTGTCCAAACCATGGAAGATGTACAGTGCGTACCAAAAGTATGTGGACACCCTAAAATTTTCCATTCTCTTAAAAACTGTTGACTTCTGTACCATGCGACCACCACCATTCTATTTCTCGTATGAGAAAACCTTAGAATTTTTCATTTCTCACCAATTTACATGCAGCTTTATTTTCATTTTTTTTAAATTTTTTCTTTGTTTTAATGGATGGAAAAACCTTGTGTCACTGCACCCCTGTGTCAAAAGTATGTGGACACTTTTGAAAAATGGCAATATCTTCAGAATCTAAAATTGGTAGGCCTACCAAGGCTACTGCAACACGGTTGCACTTTCGTTGAAGGGCCTACTAGTGCACACACAAAGCAGCACAAGAAAGCATAAAAGTTTAAAACTACACAAGCTGGCTGAGCTAGTGCACGTTTCATTGCAGGACAACCAATCAGAAAAAGAGAAGCACGGAACATCACAATCACTTTTCGACAAGCCGCTTAATTGAACCCATTGATCCTAACGTGTAGTGCTTATCAAATGGCTCCCAGCGACATAGCGTCCAACTAATGACCATTTTGAGAGTTCACTGATGGCTCGCGCACACCGTCGACTGTTTGATATTCGTTTATTGCATCCTGCGAAATAACTTCAATCACTGCTCCTCCTATGTTCTTAACGTCGTGGGTCCACCTCGTATGTTGTACTTATTCTCACATCGGATTTCGCGCGCTTCGAAAAGAATTTTGTCATTTGTACTGGGTTTCCGCTTATCTTTAGTGCATGGCTCTAGAGGCGGACCAGTACTCTGAAATTGTAATGAGTTGCTCTTAGTCGTCATACTGGTATCCCTCTTGAGGCCAACTAGCCCGTTTCTTGATATATATGTCTCTTGATTTCTCTATATTTTGCCCATAATGCTTGATTTTTTATGTAGCAACTGTCATGGGGTGCTGTGTACTTAGTAGTGATGTAAGTGTAAATAATACCATAGTATTCACAAGAATTCGGGTTTGGTTGAACAACACTTCGCCCCCAGACGGATGTGTATAATAACTATTGTTTTGTTATCGGCCAAGAACAGCAGTTAACAAACAAAAACCAAGTAGTTTGTAATTCTCAAGCTTCAAGATAGTGGGCGCTTCCATCACTCCATGTGCGCGTCAAGCACCCATTCAGGCAAACCACCTAGTACAACCTCCACTGAGAAATTATTCGATCAAGGTGGAGAGCTGATTGGCTGAATCGACGCATTTGTACTACATTCTTATGCATTTGTACTAGCAAGCAATCAGGTACTGACTATTGTTCTTCATACGATAACCTCGTTTGAAAGACTCACCAACTTCAACTGTGTGGTACAGCAGTCGACAGAGGGGTTAGTAGCAATTTCGTCTCATAGACAGTCTTGCGGACGTATCTTTCGCGTAGAGCACCTTGTACCCCCATGAAGCTGAATTCGTATATATATGTCACAGGTTGCGAGAGTATCGTCGGTTTTATCTTGCCTGAAGGCAATGTCGGATTATGGTCGATTATATTCCCTCCCCGGAAAATATGAAAGTGGCTCAAAGTAGCTATGTGATACTGTTTTTCATGTTATTCATTGTTTGCAAGGCAAGCTTGGGGGGTGGCGTGCGTGTATGTTGGAGCCAAGACACCGGGAGCATTGCCGCCGTGCCATCCCCGTTGAGCTCGCCCACCGTTCTACGTGACCTTCCTCGAGAACGTGGGAAATCTTAACGTTTAGCTGTTGTGGAAGGTCGTAGGAATATCAGTCAACTCAAAGCCTATGTTACGGCCATTATCTAGAAATTTATCATTCTCGTTCTAGTGAGAGTGAAACTAGGTTTAATTTAATTCCAAAATAGGAAGCAGACAAAAACACACAGAACAGAAAAACATAGAAAAATCAGAAGCAGTCGTTTTTCATCGTAGAGTTTTATACCGTGTCGGTCAGCAGTTGCTGTGGACACATTATACACGTAGTTTCGTCGATGGCCTGCATGTGGGCGATTCATTATGCCACATGCCAGGGTTAGAAGTACGGTAACGTGCCCACGTGTTTGTGGAAGGGGGGAAACTTTTTCAACTTCGGTCACTTATGATTCAGCGATTATCACATTATGTTGATCGGGCATTCTCATTTAATCCGGACTTGCTTAAAGGCATGCCCCAGGATCGCACTGGTGTGGCTCTTGCACACGAATGTGAATGTATCGGTGCCAAGTGGGCCGGCAGTGAAGAAAAAAGGAAAAGAATCCGTCGAAAACGCTCAGGTTGAGGGCTCACTCACCTTCCTAATTGGCTGTGCTAAAGGAACGAGAGACTAAGCGCGAAGAGGAGAGTATGGGGCGAGAGAGCGCATCAGATGAGAGAGCACCAGACAACGGCCTGATAAGAGAGCTCGTTCGCTGCAGCTCGAGCAGCTTACTTTGCAAGCCCAAAGCGTTCTTGTCGGTCGAATTCCGTGCACGTGAACGCCACATTTGTGATTGTCCCCTAGGGTTCTATACTTCTGACCGAAGAGAAGAGTTCACACGACCTCTGCCTGGGTTGTGCCTTTAAGGCTCGTATATAACGACAAAGAGGAGTTCAGACGTAGGGCTCTTGCCGCATCGCTTCCACTGACGCGTTTTCTGGGTTTTAGAATCAAGAGTAGCCAAATATGCTTTCAGTCAAAGTCGATTTTCTCAGCCATAATCGCTGCGAAATACCACGGCAGAAATGCTCTGAAGAGATCATTGACTAGGGTTTACAAATGTTCTCACAATGGATGGTCAAAAATTATGCCTGAAGATTTCACAACATACACATGGAATAGGCGAAGATTTTTGGGACAACCTAATATAATTCGCTAATTCGTGTGTGTATGTTGTGTGCGTGTGTGTCACGAAATTCATAGCGCGCTTCGCTGCAACAGTGGAGCGCTGTATTTTCAAGTATGTTGTAGGGGTGGGACGGGAACATATTTGGTGGGTTACAAAAGTGATGATCATTGATAAAGACTGGCAAGGAGCGTTGGAACGCAATTTCACGAAACTCACAGCGCGTGGTCCAGTAGCAGTGAGCGTTGTCCTTGGGATAGTTGTAGAGGGTATCACTTCATTATATAAACCAGAAGTTTGGTGTGTCGGTTTGTTTGTGTGTATGTGTCTGTCTGTCCGTCCGCAAAATGAAGTGAGTGATAAGGAAGCTCATGGATAAACAAGCCGCTAACAAATCTGGGTAGCTCGCAGGGCTTGCCCTATCAATGTTTTGCAATGGCATCGTTGTGATAACAGAACAGTGGCTATATAAACACCTACTAGCACACTCTTGGTTATTCACACTGTGCAACACTGGCGGTAGAGCAGTGGAGAGGGGAGAGGAGGAAATGGAGAAGAGGTGGAGGAAATCTCTTTAAAGTGGAAGGCGTCAAGATTATGCAGTGAAGAAAGGTTCCGGTAGCTCTCGGGGGACGTCGTACATGTGGCTTGCCGTGGGCCGGAAATCACGCGACAAATTCGAGCGAGGTTTTAGGCATTTACTGCTTCAGGCGCCTGTGTATTCTTCAGTTAGTTTCCTTTCTTTCCTTTTCCTTTCGTTTTAATTTTCTTCCAATCCTTCTTGATTTTTTCTTTACTTTATTACCAGCTCACTTAAAAGCAGTCAATTGCATAAACTCAATCAAGTCTTCAGCAAATGATAAGTTTCATTTCTTCTATCAAGAAAGCCCAAACTCATTAAACCGCTAATCCTTTCGGGGTTCTAAATAATGGTGAATGTAAATAAATGATAAGCCTTAGCTCCTCACTTATGTAAATAGGCATATTTCATTTTCATTTTGAGACTGACAGCAATCCTATTCACCGCTAAATTATCTGAATTCAAGAAGAATGCTGGATGTTTACAGTTGTGAGATAAATATGCCAGTTCAGCTCCAGACGTTATCACGCGTATTCTCGATGAGCTTCAGCGAAACTGGGAAAGGTCTAACACATTCAATAGTGAGGTGGTTAATGGAGTACCTCATGCTGATATTCCATGGGTCCTCCAGTTTCGCTAAAGCCTGCCGTGTGATGCGCGCGATAGCGGGCGGAGCAAAACTGGTTAAGAGAAATTAAGGGTAAAAAAAAGTGATAACAACTATAATGATTGATAAGAGCGCGTAGCATGAAAACGTGGGGGCCACCAAACTTGTTAATTAGATACGCAATAGGAAAACCTTCATTCCGTTTGTGATGTTGTCGTCAGCGCCGACATCCATTGGACCGCTACTTGCCCAAGCTTCTCATAGATGGTGGTTGTTGGCGGAAATACATAAGCATTGGTGTTTCTATCTCAATATCGCTGGCACAGAAACCTATTCAGTCGCTTAACTTTCCCAAAATCCGAGGCATCACAGTTAGGCTAATAGCAAGCAACCCAAATAATCGTATTAGTCATCTGAAACATATTCGGCCGCCAGGTCACATTAGCTTCCCAAAAATGTTAGATGCTTATAGGATTGGGAGGTACGGTGAATGATTACTCTACTTCCAGCACTGTAGTATTCTTTCGTTAACAGCAGCAGTCAGATCCATTAATGCTACCTGATGCAAGAGCCCGGCTATTCAGTTGTACTTAAGTCTACTTCAACATGCGCGCGGTAGTGAGCAGAGCCAAAATGGTAATTTAGAAAGCGCGAGAGGCAAAATTTAAGTGGTAGAAACTGCTTGTTTACATTAGTCTTCGATCACTG
>MU873016.1:1207-11455 GCA_036418205.1 Ostertagia ostertagi | reverse complement strand
AGGAACGCCGCTTGCAACTTCACCACCTCCGTTCAGCATATTTATAAAAACTGTTAGCTTAAATCAAACGCCTGTTTGTTGCTGTTAAATCAAAGGTTTGTTTTAGCGCTACATAGGATGATAATTAAGCAATGAATCGAAAAGCTGGACTGTCGAGACGCCAGAAGCGCACCACTAACACCAACCCGCTGATGGGACCTTTTACTAAGCTCTGAAAGCTAAGAATAAGCATCCTTGTGTCCTTGTACGGCTGGGTACTCCGATGCGCAACAAGTACATACAAATTTAAACACTGTTGGTGCTGGCTCGATGAATTCTATGATAAAAAATAATACAAGTGAAACGGGTGACAATGCAAAAGGAAATTCAGAATTCGATGAGAATGGATTCACTGCTGAGCCAACCCCCAGCTTGATTGCAACCAAGAGCGCTCTCTTCCATGTTGAGAGACAGCCCTTGTCAGCGGTATAAGGTAGTTATTTGATTTCACAAAGTGGAGCTCGTATGTCAGCTTATGTTAGACACGTCCAATCAACTGAGTGTGATCCCTGGATTTTTTTCCGAGTGCTTGAAAAAGGATTCCACTATAGGGCGAAGGTCGAAGAAGGGGTAACTACATTATGGAAAGGCAGGTGGACTTTCTAAGGGTGCGAACTGACACCCAACTTGCAGTGAAGGCGATGCCCCCAGCGAGCAAGGATGGCCCTCCCGCGACGCTACCGGCGTGGTACGCCCACCGACTGACTAGCCACTCGCCGCAACTCTCTAGAAACATTGTCGTTTGAAAACAGGTAAATTCGAAGGACTCTGTTGTTTCGTTAGCTTGGGGGAAGGATCGGATACGGCCCTAGCACAAAGCATACACTCCCTTCAGAAAACCAAAAACGCGTCGGTGACGATGGCTTCCAGAGAATGTGAATGTGTTTGCCACTAAAATGATTAGCCTGTTGCAGATTGTATCTATCAGTTGACACTAATTACATCTTTATTTACCAACTATCAGCTATCACTATGAATCACTAGTTGTCAGATTTACTTTGACGCCGTCGTTACTTGTTGTGTGTGGTCAGCACTCAGAGCAAGGTCAACCGTCACGTTGGACCAATTTCGAAAATTTTACGACCCCCTCCCCCCTCTGGAGGGCCTCGATACGACCCCCCAGGGCCAACTCCTCACGACCATCCTCCACCACCCTCGCCTGCGGGGGGCGATTCTATAGTATTTGATTCTGAGATCAGTCGACACAGCCCAACTCCGACCAGTTTTCCCTTTTTCATTTCCGCAACACTACGACCGCCGCATTCTCCTCGTTGGACTCGTCCACTGGACTGTCTGAGCCGCTGACACAAGAGCTTTTGGTTCTTTGAAACGGAGGGTAGCATGCTCCATCCCCAAAAAGAATCGAGCAGTATGGAAATGGCCAAAGAATATAACAGAAAGTTGAGAGGACCACGATTTCGAAAGCTGAAATGGGCGGGCAAAATAACTGCTTAGTTGAATAATGGAGAATTACATAATGTGAAAAGTACGGCAAAGCAAGAAAATGATGATCAGCAAGAAAGGACGCAAGGAAATCCTTTGCTTTGAGCTTTGAGCGTATTGAACATTATGAAACAAATGCTCGAGCAGAAGTAAATTTAGGATTCAAAATTATGTCTCTTTAGGCCCAGTAATCACCCAAAAACACCCGAGAGCAATGGCAGAGGCGGTTGGAACAGAACATGAGAAAGATTTCTTCCATCACACGGAGGATCATGGCCACTTGTGCAGAAAATGGGCGGAGCGTCGTTGCTGGGAAATCAGCATTTGCCTAGAAATTCCATAGCAATTCTGAGCATCGGGTCGTCCCTTCTCTTCAAACGCCTCACAATAGAGCAAATGAACACCCACGTAGAATTTTGAAGAGCGGGCACAAAGAGGAATGTGAGAGTCGTTAGGGGCATGTTGGAAACCCACAAAATGGAATGAAAATCGCGAAATAAGGAACGGATATTTCCAAGTGATCGCAAAAAGAACGACTAGATAGAGAGAGCAAGCGCAGTTTGGGTTGATAAGTGGCTATCATAAAGTAGATTCTAACTTCTGCTCCCGACTCCTACACAGCTGTCGTGAAAACACTGAAAAAGTTCCAAAAGAAGCTAAGTAAAACACAAACAATAAAATGAGCCGGCGATGATTCACACGATGATAAGCCATTACTAGACTCTGATACTCTAGCAAGTGAAGCTTTAAACACTGACTATTTGTGCGAATTCGCTAATGTCCTTACTTGTTCTTCTTCCGCCTGCCTACGGTCAGTTTTTTTATTCGCAGAAGGGCACTTGCCACTTTGATCAGCTTGCGAAAACACTATCAACAATAAATGAGCCGGCGATGATCAAACGAGATACGCCATGTATTTAGCTCACTTATTTATTTTGCACAATATTAATGTCATTGAGCTTCTCCCAGTGTTTTCGATATTAGTAATGTTGATGAACCTTAAAAAAGGTAAGGAGATGAAGAATGTGTTTCTTCTGAAAGATTTGTGTTCCACCTTTTCGAACGCTTGCTTCTTTCCTGGTTTTTTCTTTCGATGATTAGTTCCAAAAAATAGTCGATCGAGCTCTCATGGTAGTGAGGTCTAGTCGACATGGTCGAAAACGAAACTTACTTGTTTTCAAGTCCGTTTTGTTGAAAATTGGGCTTTTGTTTTGACATAAATCACCAACGTTCCTATGGCGAACGTGCTGCGTGGAAAATATTTATCATGCCAGGGGCTTCGGCAAACTCGCCGCTACTAAAAGTCTGAAAACCTTACAGAAATTCTTGGTGTTCTACCTATCATGCATAACATAGACCTGCTTCAAGAACCACTTCGCGATATACAAACAGGGTGAAGCGGAGCAAATGTAAAGCAGTAGAAGCCAATTTTACTCACCAAGGTAAAGTAAAAAAAGAAAAATCGTAGTTTTTTCAAAAGCCTCCTCTTCTAGGCGGTTTGCGAGCATGAAATGGCGCAGACAAACAGTCTAAGAAACGTCGAGGGTCGAGGAGATAAAGCAGACTCGGAGGAGAGAGAGTATAGCAGATTAGCGAGAAGCAGACGCAGTAGACGGTGCATGCCCTAAGTGTAAGTCCTAAGCATGTCCTAACCTTGCTTTTAGTCCAAAACGAGTTATCATTTCGTAATTGATCAGCAGCCCCGGTCGCGGTAGTGATTGTACCATTACACCTTACCAGTTCTGTCTCCGTTTCTGAAACAGCACCGTGATTGGGATGGGTGCATATCCAACTGGTTGCCTCCTGCTTTACATGTATCCCACCATTGAAGCGCTGAGGCCGCGCATTCTTTCGTACTATATTATTCGATGCACTACAGCTATCGCTATCATATCCTATTATCAGACTCCCTCGAAGCCATCGCACTGGTGTTCCTGGAGCCCTTTAGGTGCCTCGAATTCCCCTGAGTAGCCTTATATTAGGCTAGCACACCCTAGTCTACTTTGTCTCCATTAGTTGTTGAAAGTACAGCAAGCGGCTGTATCCGAGAGATAACATAGTTGACCCACTATTGGAACCTTGAGCGTCTCAGGATGGCAGGGTCAACCGTCCGTTCGAACTGTTCGAACGAAGGGGTCGCATTTTGGTCGGAAGGGGGTCGCAATTTCGAGGACTGCCAGCCACAGGCGCGTGCGTGGCGTATCCGAGGGCAAGAATTGTTTGTGCAGACCGCATTAGATTCGATTAATTATGCACAGAGAGACAGTTTTAGGCAAATTACGGTGTTTTCCTTGAGGAATAGAGAACAGTTGAATGCATCTCCATGAAAAGTTTGACTTCTTGTGGCTGAAATTGAACTTCTTCGGGAACCTACTTTTCTACGGACGGTTCTTCCACAAAATCGTGAAACACATAAGAAAGAAGAAACCTCGCGGTCTTCAAAAATGTCTTCGCCTCTTTCCAACATGCTCTTTGAAGGAAGTTATTATTGCTGAAAGCTCGAAACCTCGCATGTGCTGCTCAAAAATAAATGGTTTAGGGCTTATTAGAAAGAGCAAAACCTGCTCTTTCACCCCATGGAAAGAGGGAAACACAGCAATCAAAATGAAGTGAGTTATAGTCGCTGAAAGCTTAAAAACTCGGTTTTGCACGGGAACTGTTCGAACGGGGCAAATTTTTGAAAAAGGGGACAATCACTTAACTTTTTATAATCTTTTGTTAGAGAAATATTTGAAGTTTCTAAAACTTTTCACAAATTTCCAAGATGTCGCATACGAAAGATTTTATGAGCTCTCAAAGTTGGAGGTGCGCCTTCTCAGAATTTTGGGTTTTCCGCTTCTGACAGAAATACTTTTGGGAGAGTTAGGTCATCCTTGCAATTTTCTGTAAAGCCACCTCAGGCACAGTTTAAACCTACCTCAATAAGTGAAACAAATACGTCTCAAGAAAGTTACACTCTCCTAAAACTTTTTCTTCGCCGCGTCCCAGTTTTCCAGCGTCCGGGTGATACCTGCCGCGCTCCAAGGTTGACGCCGCAACGCAAACGCTTTCTGCGGCGGTTTCTGACGCAATCATGTCAGTCCTACTCTTCTTTAATCCTTCCTCTTTTTTCAGCTGTTTGAGCAGAAGTTCGTCAGTCTTCATGTTACTTGTTGGATATCCCTCCATTTGGTCTTACACATTTCGCTTTCATCCTCATTTTGGCGTGATTGTGAGCGAACAAAAATTTTGATCTCGCGAGGCTAACCATAAAAAATAGCTTTCATTAGCCAGTGCCCTGTGATTCTTGCTCCTTTGGGGCTCATCTTAGGAGATGCATTGATGGAGAACGTAACTCTCTTTGATTTACTCCCTTGAACTGCTCTTGTGATTCTTTCGGAAGCATGAAGTTTGAAGTTTTGGGCAACATGAAAAAAATATTGAATTTTTTTCAGAAATTCAATGATTTTTTGAAAACAATTCAATTCAAATTTCAGTGAAGATCTCAATATTCAAATGTTCTGTTCATATTTCATGGAAGTTCATTGTCCATTTGAAAACAATGAACTTACGAACTTACGAACACAACATTTGAATATTGAATTCTTTACTGAACATTTGAATTGAATTTTTTTCAAAAAATCATTGAATTTTTGAAAAAAATTCAATGATTTTTTGAAAAGAATTCAATTCAAATGCCAGTGAAGAATTCAATATTCAAATGTTTTGTTCTATGTCATGGAAGTTCATTGTCTTTAAAAGGTTTTAGTTCACTGTCTTTGAAGTAAAATGAGTGAAATAAATATTTCACTTAACATTTAGTCAGCACATTCGGCACTTCCATTACCTAAGAGGGGGTCGCAACTGGACCCCCTTGAGATAAGGGGGTGACCCCCTTGAGAAAAGGGGGTCGCAAAAACCCTGAAAATGTTCGAACGTGACGGTTGACCCTGGCCTGCTCCAGAGGTCGTATCGCTTATCGTTATTTTACAGTCAGGTCATCCATACTATGTATGGCAGGTAGAAGAATAATATCTGAACTGCTTCCAGGCCTTTGTAACGGTCAAGTTGTCGATAAACCAGGCACTCTGCTATAACCACCTGTTCGGCACAGATGCGTTAATTATTTGTAGGAAATTCTGACTTTTCTGAAAATTTAATATCCTTCAATGTTGCGAACGAAATTCTGGACTTACAAAAGCTTTAACGTATTCCACAAATCATAAATAAAATAACCCAATAAATACAGCCGAATAAGCTCTATGCATGGACTAGCACAGCATAGAACAATTCGAAGAATTCTCTTTCATCGAATTCCACCCTGCCGCCGCCACAGCTGACAAGCGAAGAGATTTGGGAAATTGTAAAAGGGCAAGCCGTATTTTTCCTTCATCTGGATATTTTCAAAAATCCAGAAGTCTTGTTCGCTCGTTCCTTTTTTAAAAGAGTGAATCTTGGGAAATTTCAAGATTATTGATAATTGCGATAGATTTTGTGCAAATCCCCGGAATATTTATCCGCCGTATTTCCACAACTTTACAAAAAAAATTCAACTATGTGGCATGATCCGCCTGGACGCACCATTCGTGCACGGTCTCTGGTTCTGGCTTGGGGGCAAGGTGAATAACGGTCGAGAAAATCCTCGACCATGGCTCTGTTCTGTGAGAATAGTGCCGAGAGTGAATGTACGCGCGGAGAGCACAGACGGCTCGCGCATGGCGAGAGTGAATGTCCGCGCGGGAGAGCGTGAAGAACAGGCGAAAATCCTCGACGAGTCGTCGACGAGTCCTCGTCCAATTTTTATCCTGCTTGGAGGAGGAAGCAGCCCACTCCCCCACAATTGTCGGTAGTGTACTGAGAGCAGATCAGTAATACAAATGTATATTCTTTTGTTGCACGGTATTGCACTAATTGGTTCATTTTGTACAGGTTATATGCATATTTTTTCTTAGAATGAAGCCAAAAGTTGGATCTTAGCCTGGCGCTCAAACATTGAGGGAGAGCCTCATTGTGCATTCAGGAGTTTCGAGAGTTCTGCTGTTGAGCAACCGGCCCCTTTGTGGCACATTGCATATTCTTAGCAGTTGCCGATTTCCAAACAACGACAGCGGATCCGGGAGACCACGTTGTCGCTTTTCTTGGTGTGCCTAACAATAGAGCAAATGAACGCCCACGTGGAAGTCGAAGAGGAGTGCGCGCAGAGGGAAATATGAGAATCCTCAGAGCTCGATGGGAACCACCGAGTAACAGAAAGTTTCAGTATAAAGCCTGTTGATGTAAGAGTGTGTGGCACTTTGCAAAGCATTGATTAGCATCAGTATTAGCTTATCAAGTGCAAATGGAGGAACAAACAAAGAGTAAGAATAGCAAAAAAGTAGTTCAAGAGGAGTGAAGTAGAATACTGCATTCCTTGGAATCTGGTCGAAATCTCACTCGGACTATCCGAGCCTTCCAAGGCCAATCTACTGGTATCAGACTCTCCAGAAAAATGACTTCTTTAACACGTTGACGACATCGCGCGTTTTGGGTTTTGCACCGCGTGGGACCAGAGCGATTTTGCGAGCGCCGCCGCCGCACACCAAATCCATGGATTTTGAGCTGTAAATACGCAATACTTAGATGCGATGAATGTTTTCAATGATGTTCGATCTGTCTAGCTTATCAGGAGTTACAGTAATGGAAGTTTGACCGAAATGACGTGTTAAGGCCATGAAAAGGGAAATTTTACTTAATTTCCCTTTAGTGGTTCCAAAATTAATTTGGACGTGGTTGTTTCAGTAAAACACATATCTTCCCATACGAATAGGTTTGTATTCACTTCCCTGCTTCATCAAAATAACTATTCCTTTCATAGCATATATTATACGTCAATGAAAAGAAAACGGGAAATGAACTGCAAACATAATTCGTAAAATCCGGCCAAAGACCTCCTGCCCAATCCCCTATAACAAGACAAAAAGCAATAACTAATAACGTGAAGCCCCATATGGCTTTTTTAGAGGCGCTAAATAACGGCCTAGAATGAGAACAAAGATCTTAAGAATAATCCCAGCAAGCGCAAGAAAAAGGGATGACTTGGGTGGAACGCGTTACCGCGCCACAATGTCCCACGAGGTGAGCGACGCGTTAGCGCGTCACGCTGTCGTCAACGTATTAAATTCTGTAAATATGTTTGCAATGCAATTCTCTGAGTGGAGCAAGTCGCAATCAAAACGATGCCACCACTGAATGGAATGGAAGTAGAGTGCGTGGCGCAAAAGTCAGAAGAGAACAGCTCAGAACGAACCAATTGTTTTCTAGAATAGGCCATGCAGTCGAGTTCCATTTAAGTCGTAAAGTCGTTGCACTAATCACGTCCAAGTTTAGTCTAGTTATAATTAAATACCTGAGTAACATTGGAAATAAGGAAAATGCGAAAGGTCATTGAGTACGGCTTGAGTCGAATCGCAACGCCGACACCAATCCTTTTGGAGAGGTCCCCTTAAAAGACATCTAAATAGAACATCAAATGGAGTGAAGTCTTAGAATGAGCAATAAGCGGCCTCCACAGAGAAAAATAAAAGTAACACCTCGGATAAAAATTATTACGATCTACTTTGGGATTTCCGTATCTACTGTACCTAGTCTATAGTGAAGAAGAATATGCACTCGGGTTAGAGATACAGCTAATATCACGAAAGAATACTGGAGAATGAACGATCAGATCGCCCGGCACTGCCTTAGGTGCTCTCTTCAAATACTGTTCATGCTCGTGACCTTCTTAGTCCTATCAACAAAACTCTGTACTTTTGTCATTTTTCAAGAGCCGCGAACTATGGTACCGGATTCCGCGTCGCTACCACCGCACCTTGTCGCCAGATGGGGGGGGGGGGGGGGGGTTGATCAACATAGCTAATGGTTGAACGTGCCTTAGCTGAATTATACGAGTGATTCTGCTCTCCAAGCTAACAGTCGCAGCAAGAGATCGCAGAACGTGAAAAGAAAAAAGCTGCTAGTCGGCATTGTGTTTGTGACACTCCGTGCCGTCTCACTTTAGCATAATCTCATGCCAATTTTCTATCAATAAAAGAATTATTTATAGCCCACACCGCCAACACATGTTTCTATGGTTACAGACAAGGAAATAAAAACGTAGGCAACCAAAAAACGAAAAAAGGCCAAACAAGAAAAGAGCAAGCAAATCGTTGATTTCCATGTGCTTAGAAAAAATTCAAAAAAGCGTCCTACTCCCTTAACTTCCACCTTTGAAGGGGATAGATTGGGAGGCTCCCAAAAAAGAGAAACTAGAGAAATGAAAATAAGCACAACAAACAAAGAAAATAGCACAGAGAATGTTCGAAAAAGAGGAAGGGCAGAAGTGATGATAAGTGTGAAGGAGGTAGGGCAAAAATTTTAGCAGATATGGAGAGAAAGAGGCACAGAAAGAGAAAAACAGATCAGAAGGAAAATGGAAAAAATGGAGACAAAAAGTGATGAAGAGAGTAGAAGAGAGCAGAGAGTTGAAAGAACCTCAGAGGCTTGAGAGTTCTTAGAGAACGAGGCGGAACTTCGTCAAAGGATAATGAGGAGAACGAAAAAGAAACCAGGTGGCACATGTGGAGAGGGTTTTACTGTCTGCAGCGGATGAGGAGGATGATGATGAGAGATCGATAGGTCTGCATAAGGAGTAGCAACAAACAACTGATTAGGCTAAGAATAGATGGATTTGTGAATGGTGGCGCTGGGTTAAACGTCTGGTCATGAACAATCTTCGTGAAAATGGGCTATACAATCACCACCCATTCAAAAGAGTAACGGCGTTTGACCTATAAATAGGTCCGGGTGGGCCAATCGAACTCGACCACGACTGAAAACTCAGTGCGGTAGGTCTAGCTATTTCTTCACCTTCGGCTCATCGTAAAAGGTGAGAGGTGAAAGTGACCAGAATGACCTTGCGAAAGAGTGCGAGACAGCAAAGCCGTGCGAAACAGGTGTACTCCTTCGAACCATATCATAACACGATCGGGTGCAGAACTATTATACTTGAGGGGTACGCTCGATTTTTGAGTACAGTAGGCGCGCAATGTACGCAACAGCTGATATGAAGTAATGAAATGCTCCGGTTTCTCTACCTTTGACGCTATTTCCTCCAAGATGTTCCGAATAAACACTGTTCATTTGACCTAAACCCCGCTGGGCATAAGCGCTCCTAAGCTGATGCCTTGGAAGATTATGTGTCGTATCAGGAGTCAACCGTGACGTTCGCGCTTTTCAAAAATTTCGCGATCCCCCTTTTAGGGGGCTCTCGAAAGCTCTCTGACACCAGTCGACGCAACCTAACTCCGCCTATTTCCTCTCCAAGAAGGCATCGAGCGGAGGGGGGGGGCACATAAATACAAAATTTTCTCTCCTTCCACCTACCTGTCTACGCGCGTCAACTACACCCACCAAATCCCTCAAAAAACCAATCTAAATCGCCTCGCCATTCACCCAACCAATTACTAATCCCACTCAACCCCTGAATGCGACCCCCTCCCAAAATCAACCACAAATGCGACCCCCTCGTTCTAATAGTGCGAATACACTGTTGACCCTGTTCGTAACTCCCTATTTTTAAGTTGAGAGAACTTCGCACAATGTGTAACCCAACTCAGAGTTTCTCCTTTACTGAGACTTAAAGGCAAACTCCGGGATAAAACGTGGGACTTATCTGTTCAACTATGAAGTACTGGGTGCTAAGTGAATCGAAGCTGAAGAAAAAAGCAGGAAAGTACTCTCAAAGAAGTCCAAAATAAGAAATTTCTCTTC
>MU873015.1:4477-16394 GCA_036418205.1 Ostertagia ostertagi | reverse complement strand
AATGTAGATTGAAGGTTATAGTTGTGGAAGGAGCCACGAATGAACAAGCCAATTGAGGACGTCAACGCGGAAAGCGGAATCGCAGACGCTTTGTTCCAGGGAGATATACTCCTTTCGAAGTTTGCTTCTTTTTTTGGATATAGATGCAAAAATGTGCACTGCGTTCAGAGAACAACAAGAGCAGATTGTTGCGGATGGTAGCGGGGACCGATTTAAGCGGCAAGCCCGTAATGATGATACCTACCCTGTTAAAAAATGGCCATCACTTGAAGTTAAATACGCACTCGATCGCAACTTAGGTGAGTAACTCTTATGTTTTCGCTGACAAAAAAAGATCAGAGGAGTTGGTCTCCCTTCTTCAGGTGGAAATGCAAAAATTGCCGTCAAAAGAGCAGCGGAAATATGGACGAACAACACCTGCATAAACATCACCTTAGATGAAGAGGAAGAGGGTGAAAAATGAAATACATTGGAATATTAGCAGGGTTTTGCTGGATGTTAGTGTTTCAGCTGACGAACTCATTCTTGTGTACAAAGAATATGGGTGTTGGGGAGAGGTTGGGAAACAGGACGGATGGCAATTCATTTCCCTCGGCGAACAGCTGCGCAACGGTAACGGTTAAAAGAAGCTTCGAAAGAGGTCGAGGTGCCCTCAATAGCAATTTTTTTGCTGGGGAAGAAGCACTAGGCATTTCGGCTACTATTACTTTAATTTCTCACACTACTTCAGATCGGAACAGCTGCTCATGAGATTGGTCACGCCCTTGGATTCTGGCATACACATTCAAGACCTGACAGGGACCAGTTTATCACACTCTTGGAAGATAATGTTAAAGTGAGACTCACAAACTGCCTCAAGGTACTACATTATCATTACCGATTGAGGATGGCTGGAAAGGCGAATTCGACATCAAGTCGACGACAAACAACACCGACTATGCTTTACCATATGACTATGGTAGTGTGATGCACTATGGATCCACAAGGCAGGTTTACCATAGGAACGTGGGGGGTCAAATAGGACAAAACAAGATTTTGTCTTTCTTAGCGGCGGCAAGAACACCACAAACGGTGGAAAACTTACTACTATGATCCCTAAAGATGTCCTCTACACAGACACTCTAGGATCTCATATTGTTGCGTTTAGCGACCTGCTCGCGATGAATATGTACTACAACTGCACAGGTAGTCATCTTCTCTATCCCATACTACATATTGAGCAGAACTTGACTGCCCGTAAAACTGTTTTCCAGATTCTTGCAAGAATGAAACAATGTGTGATAATGGGGGCTTCGCCCACCCGCGTGACTGCTCTAAGTGCATCTGTCCCAGCGGGTACGGTGGACGACTTTGTAAAGAAATGGTGAATGACTTCTGTGTAGCTTTAGTGTGCGCATTTCTTCAAAATTTCCTATTTAGCCACCAGATTGTGGCAAGGAATTAAACGCCACCAGCAATTGGACACAGCTTAAGCTAAATCTAAGTGAGGAAATGGATGGCGGAATCCAAAGAGACGGTTACAAAAGATGTAATTATTGGATTAAGGTACGTGACATTGATGAAATGGCTATGTTGGTCAATATCACAGGGTTCCTAGGCTTCATTGTGTTGTGCGGCGGTTCGGTTCCTGGTATGCAGGGGATAGCTGAAAAGCTTTTGTGAAATGGAGAGACACGTGAGGCATGTGAGAAATGGCTAATTCCGTACTCAGTGAGATGAAAAGTGGTACGGCTACGTGACAGATACTGTAGTGCAAGGTATCAGATACCACTACATCACCCTCGCCTTTCTCATGTAGCAACCATTCCTTAACAAGGAGCCAGCTACAGAGGTAACTCCCTTTAACATGCTTTCGCTCATGTCCATCTCAAAGCTCCATCATTATTCGATGCACACTGGCCGATGTCAGCTTCGCAGCTGGAACGATTCTGCACGATCCGCCAAAACGGCCTTCACAGCCGATTACTTGCGCAGCCTGCTCTTTTGACTCTAATCCTAGGTGCCAGATCATACTTCGGCAGATGTTACTTAACACTTCTAGGTTCAACCACACCTCATATATCTCGTCTTTTATTGGTTCGCTGACTGGTTTCATCAGGCGTTCGGTTCAGTTATGCTTTCACAACATCAATAGTCTTTTAAGCTCGTGAGCTCCATACTGAGCAATTGTGCGAATATTTTATAACAAAGAGCTCAAGAGATGTTGGGCTTTCGATAGGCATTAAAGCCATCAATCATAATCAGCAAAATCTAAAAACAGGAAATTGACCGAAACAAGTACTGATAATCTGAGAGCAACCTAGAAATACAATAAATGTTAGGCAGAGTGATCGAACATTGCTTTTTAAGGCGCCAGTAGGTAAAAGTATAGAAGTAAAAGTTGCGGAAGTTTCTGATAAGCTTGAATCTGATGGATGCATTCTTGGTGGTGTTGAAATCAAAGCACAAACAGATCAACGTCTCACCGGTTACAGGTACAACCTTCTCGGCATAATATGTAAGTAAATATAACACCTACTTAAAGAAATTTTTCAGGATCTGTTCCAGTTACTACGTGAACACAACTCTCAGATCAAATTTGAGTACGGTCCCTGTTGATAGCCTACGCACGCCTTGGCTTCGGCGCAGGGGAAGCCGACGAACCCCTTGATTAGGGATATACGGAAGCACTACGAACGAGAATGAAGATGATCGCAAATGTAGAGAAGAATCGCGAGAAGAAGACGAAGAGAAGACGGATCCGAAGGCTATGAAGACGAAGATCAAGTCGAAGGCGACCAAGGTGATGACGGAGCAGAAGACGAAGACGACATTATAATACTGGAGTACCGTTACGTCTAAAGGAAAACTAGCACATATCAACGAATAAATTCATCAATAAAAGAACAGCAGTATCCGCCACGCTAATCATAAGGGTACGGATCCCTTTCTCCCGTGTCCTCTATTCACCTATCTCCGCTCTCAAGGCTGTTACAACAGTTGTGCGTTTTTTGTATTTCAGTGTAGTAAGCACTGCGCAGTTAAAAATAGACTCATTAGGCCCATTAAGGGCTCCACATATGTCAGCCCTAGGACATCTTGAGCATTCCGCAACTCTGCTATTTTTTTTTCTAATTTCTGGGCCATTGAAGACCCAAGCGATAATATTCAGATCAAGCAATGCTCACTGAGGGAATGCCGCTCCCAACACAGGCGTTTTCGCTATCTTATCCACCAAGCCGCGGTAATTTTTCTGGCCTGTTCTGAAACCGGGAATAGGAAGAAATGGAAAATCTTCGCCATTGGCACCGTCCACTTCGATAAACGCCCCAGCATCCGCAGGAATCCGCTATTTAGTGTGTGTGATGTATTACACCTTGATTCAACCACCACATCCCAAATTATGAGAGCCATGGATCGGGATTTGGGTGTCAATAAGTCATCGCTTCTAGAGTAGAAGAGGTCGCCAAAGCAATGCGGGCGCGGCACTGACCGCGACAACGGCACGGCGCTAAGGTCTTCGTGTTGCTGCCCATGCTGCCATCCTTATCTGCAACGTGCTCTCCCGCGTTTTCCCTCTCCTCGTAGCGCTACGTATCCCCGTCACAGCACGGCCAAACTCACGGGGGAAATTCTGGTTCTGCCCATTTTTACTGGTTAACCCAATAGGTCTCGTTGCACTTCCTGTCTAGTTTTCGACCAAAATAACACACCAATTCGATCCCGATCAGAGCCTTTAACCACACTTCTCCAAATGATTCATCAATTCATATCGAGTTCCATGACAGGCAGAAGTGCGAGAGCTTTACACATTGTACATAAAATAATTAATAGATAAATAACTCAAAGGGAAACAGGAATGTCGATGGAATCGAAACGAACAAGACATGAAAGAAATGTTGGTCAACATGACCGCAAAAGTGTAAACAGGCAGTATCACTGATCACCTTTTCACACAGAGATCTTTTGAACGCCCTCATACCAATGATAAAAAGAATCTAGTTGCCCGCTTCCTCCTCCCGATTTTCGTATTTCAAGAAAGCCACGTAGTCGATAAGAATGCCCAATGCCGTTTCAGCCATGTTGCAGGCTAACACATCGTCAATCACAATTCTGGAAAAAGTTCTTTTTGCATTCTTGAACAGCACTTAAAGGCTCCCGATTTTACTATGGGAAAGACAGCTCACTACAAATCAAAGTAGAGGTGGTCAACGATGCAGAGATGAAGAGAAAAAATCGGAAAAAACGGCCTGAAACCCTAGGAGTAGCCCGGTGATTGACGCCTTGGTGCGACTCTCATCAGAGCTGACCTCTTCAACGGTAACTCTTTCTACTAAACGGATGGAGTTAGACGGCAGGTAAGGGTTTTCCACACCTGCGAGTGCAGCGGCGCGAGCGGCGCGCGTATGATCCTGCTAAGCCGTTGGGTGCATACCCTTCGCTACAAAACCCGCATCGTCCCGCACCCTCAGGGGGTCAGCCTGCTTTCCCACTAAATGGTTTTCCCTTCTTCGATCTTCGACCTTTCGTGGAATCCTCCTTCAAGGACAGATGGTACGTAGCGATGTAATTAGTAGCAATGACCTGTTAGGTCGACGCGCCCTTCGCCGCGGAAGTTCCACGTCTCGTTTCATTAGGCTGGCGTCAGGAGTCCGCGGCAAATCGCGCGACGGATCGCGGACTCTGGCGTCAGTCTTAGAGGCTTTCACAACCCTCATGGCAGGCATATTTCCCGTCCTCAACATCTCACATATCGTACCATTTCCTTTGAAGCACATATAGAACGAAATAGATTTTTAATGAGTTCTAAAAGTACTCTTGTAGCGAACTATCTTTTTCATTATTAAAAAATTATCGTTTTGTTAAAAAACCTCCCGCATGGTGAACCGACTTCTCTAGCGCTCTCGAAAACGCAATTATTCTATTCAACAGCTGACGGTTTTTGGACCACATGTGGTATTAGACCAAATTTTGCGATGTAATGATGTATCTAGCACTTAGGTTGAGCTTTTCTTACATGAAACTTTTTAGGACTAATATGGTCAACTACGGCTCTCTGGGTAGTTTGTATAACAATTTACTCGGAGAAGCCTTTCAAACTCTAAGGTCAGTCAATACCTCCATTGCTCTGCCACCTGTTCGTCTCAGCTGCATTTATCATATCGATAATCTCGTCTACGATATCGTCGGCGTTAAAACTCATCGCCCAGTTCTCCATTGCCGATAAATTCTCCAACATGCTTTGTATCTGCAAAAGGTCAATTGCAGGATATTAGGGAAAATCCAACTTAAAGGAAGCGATTACGATAGATCTCAAAGGGGTTTAGAGGGGACGTGGGGGTCTCAATAGTACGCCAATGGCGAAAAAAGCAAAGAAATCCGTCAAAAATAAGCAAAATAGTACCCCTTTGATTGCCCTTTCATTTTCGACCATGGATGAGCGACGGTAAAGAACGACGTTGTTCGGACGTGTTAACCCCGATAGCCGCCATCATGCCAACAAGCATAGTGTTTTGATTGATAAGGCAATACGTGGGCAAGTTGGAAGATACAGCCGCTAGAAGGGAAATGATCATCCAAAATGAAAAGCCAACAGCAAACAGTCCATCCAGATCATCAACAAAACTAGTGGGCGTCACGTCACTGGGGGCGGGGCGTCACGCGGGTCCTGCTCAGCAACCACAGCACCACCGTGGGAGGGCCACACATCGCTTTCTTGGCAGAGCCAAGGAAAGATTGCAGCCGTGGTGGCGCAGGGTTCTCCCCGTGCGAATTTCTTATCGGTAATCGCTTCGCTTTAACAATTGCAGGATATTAGGGAAATCCAAACTTAACACGTTGACGGCGACGTCGGTCAATGATGACCGACTATATAGAAGGCTTCCCAGGTCAAACCAAATTCACTATTTTTCGTTTTTAATAATTACTACGATGTATCTAGAAATTCCAACTTTTCATGGCAGTAAGCAGCTCATCGTGGAGCACCGCTGGTTTACTCTTCGTTGTTCCGCCTCTCCTTCACCCGTATGCGCTCTAGTCATTCACAGCTGAACTACGGTAGCAGGTTCAAGCAGTCCTGTCACACTTTTACTTCCCTCTTTTCTAAAGGTCGTAAAACGTAAGTAGGCATCATGAAATCTCCGGATATGTTACCTAAAATTCCAGTGGTAACAATTTTTCGTTCTGTTTTCAGAGGTATTTTGATGCTTTTGGTCACAATTGCTTAAGTAATCAAAAAAGGAAAGATGATAAATCAACAATAAAAGGGGCTTCGAAACGTGCCCCCCGTGCGCGTGCAAGGGGAAAGAAAACACGCTCGTCGTCAACGTGTTAAGAGCACGAAGGCTAAGGGGATTCATTCAGACCAATCCCCATTCTTCCCGGCTATCAATCGAGGGTCTAGACACTTCAAAGCGTTAAGCGTTACAAGATTTAGGAGGATTCTGTCTGCTAGTAAATTTTACCACACTATTACCAGTGGAACATTCCAAAAAGAAACTATTTACCATCATTCTGATTTCATCACGATCCAGGAAGCCATCGTCTCTCAAGATCGAGTATCCGGAATAGCCACCTAATGGATGCCGGTTGCTGAAAGAAGCTATCCAGGAACACCACCTTTTGAATCGATTATAACAACAAACATTTCTCGATGTAATGGCGACATCGAGATCCACGAAGCCTCGGAAGTCCATCTCATACGGTGGCTGGTCCCCATAAAGGATTTGATTTGCAAACACCCTCTCCAAGAACAACGGCGTAATGGTACCCCTAAAGGGGAACTGTTAAGTCTGTGAACGGAATAATATAAACAACCTTCGAGAAATCCTCACTCCCTCAATCCACGACATTCTTCAAGAGACACCATTCCTGAACCATCCCTATCGCAATTACGGAATTGCTCTAGGACTCGCCAAAATTTACCAATTGAACACCTGGAATCCGAATAATGGTTGTAAGTGATTCTATAATAAAAAGAGAGCTGAAGAATGAGAAAAAACGCTCACCAAGAGCTTGGAGTATCCCACGATTTATCATCGGGTGCACGTTTCTGCATACTAACTACTTCAAAGAGGTCGTCTAACAATCGGGTAGAGGTGAGCTCCTGCAAAACAGTAATTTTCCTGCAAATTGAAAAAGTCACAAAAGAAATAAGGGAAGATGCCTGAGTAATAAGGATCAGGAGGTATGAGGTCCGCCGTTCTGATGAAATGAGAACGAAAAAGACGATTTGAAGTGTTTAATGTCTGTAATTGCTATGCATAGAGGGACAGGTGCCGATCTTCCATAAGCAATAGAACAGGGAATTCTTGCAATCCTACAATAACAATGGGCATGTCGTTGCGATCACTACAGACGCGTAAAGAATATGAAACACCTGGTACGTCGTGGTAATGGTGTCGAGAAAAGGGCGTAATCACAGTGCAAGCTTCGCGCGATCGGAGCACAAGACACGAACCGACGCATCAGACTCAGCAAATAAACAAGATAAATCCCTATGCACTAAGGTTCATACGGCCAAAAGAGGCCTACGAGGCCCTCCGGACCAAGTAGAAGCTTCCACCCGCCGTCAACATTTTGGGCAGATGTACGGCGGGAAATCTGAACGCCGCCACCGCGCCCTTTCGCATTATTTGACTGTTCAACGAAGAAAGAAACTTCATTGTTCTTTTCATTCTTATCTTGAATGATGGGTCCCAAGCCATTGACTTATGAGTGAGATATAATCATTATGTTCCCGTGGACGATTCCTTTATTCATCTGAATTCTGCCTCTGAAGTTGGGTTTATCATGTGCCCCAAGACTTAAGCGATAGCTTGATATGTTGTCTCCTTTGAGAGCGCTGTGATGAGACAAGCGCAATCCACCTGTCAAGAAAATTCAGCTAATACGTCCTCCTTTCCGAAATCACTCCGCCGCGCCACAAAGGCCCGGTTCTACTCCCATTCTCTGCCTCCTCATGAAACTATACCTAAGATTCTCCAAAAAAATGCCAAATAATTTGGGAGATCAACAATCACGCCGGGAAATTTTTTGAAATTGGCTGATGTTCTGAAGAAAGTACCCACACAAACCTTCCAATGCCTCCAACGGTTCATGGTCGCTAAGCCTGGTTCATCTGAGCACACTTCAAAAAACCGTATCAGAAACTCGGAAGGGCGGATGGGGGGATGTTGGGTTGTACAACTAAACGGCTAATTTTCCAAACTTTTTCTGATTTCATGAAATGCACTTCGTCCCATTCAGACTCAATAAAAGGCATGACCTCTTTCCTCCGAATGTGACTCCTTTCCAAGGTCAATCGTGGCGTTCGGTAGATTTCAAAATTTTTCGCGACCCCTTCCCCTTCAGAGGGTCTCGAAATACCCCCCCCCCTACCACCACACGTAAGGGCTCACCCACGAACACGAGCTCTCCATCGCCTTCGCCGTTATGGGCCGCCTTACGCCTTTCTACACTATTTGATTCAGAGACCAGTCTATACAGTCTATAAGCTATAACTTCACCCACTTCTTCCGACATAGCTGTCCAGCGGGGAGGATGAGGGGTGAGGGGAGGCGAATGGCGGGGACAGATGACTCGCCCCAGCACTCTTCATTGGGAAATCCCAACGCTCGTTTACCCCACCTCCATCTCTTGCTGCAAATTTATTTTGCTTAACTATGAGAAATTCCCCTTTGTTTCATACAACCCTTCCATTGATGTCCGTACTCGCACAATGAAACACGCTTTGGCAGGAGTTGTCGGTTCGCTCTTCACTTACACGTCACCAACTTCTGCAATTCAAAATAGGCATCCTTACCGATATCGAAACCTTCCCAGTCCTTTGTGGATCGAGGTGGAAGAAAACGCACCGCTCTGCGAACACCGCATAATAGAACGGACAGTCTTTCATTCCCTAAACACAGTTCTCGTTTTTCCCTTCAACAAAGGCCATTTATTCATTCACAAAGTTTGGCCAGTAAACCTTTTGCTATTAATGGCTGTCTCACCCCGGAATTCAAATTTGATTAGATGACACCAGACTTGTCTGGGAGGATAAAAACACTGACTCCTACATGGAACCCATTGGATAGGCCTTGATTATCTGTCAGACTACGATTCTGGATGGAAACAGAATGCGTGGCGCATTCTACAAAGGAACTGAATAACCCGCACGCTTTATTGTTTTTCCTTTATCTTGAACCTGCTCGAGTTCCCAGACGAAGAAAAATTCACCTTCCAACATTAGTGTTTTGAAGACTTTCCTATCTATGAAATTTACTGACAGTATCGCACCATTTACATTGACGCTCACCATGACATTCATTATTCATCCATGGTACGGCAGAAATTGAAAAAGCCGCGCAGCTTGGGTTGAATCTTACAAAATTCAGTAGTGAGTGACTTACGTTTTCCCATGAGAGCTTGTTGGAAATTTCAGCCATAACAAGATCGAGGAATTCCTGCAAATGAAAAATCATTGTTTTGGATGACTAATCTTAATGCCGAAGCAATCTTTTATATCACAGTTCATCCAAATTCATATGTCTCCTGCTGGAAAAAAGTTTCAAATAGACAGCGAAAAACTTATAGAGAAGTCAATCTTCAAATGAACCAAAACGAGAAGTTCGCCAACTTTTGAAGCGTACTTCTAAAAGACATGGCTTTTTCTTAAGCATAATATTACGAATGTTTCTGCGAAATCTTTTTTGCACAATTTTATGAAACTCTTGTGAAGCGGGCTATCTTACAAGACAATCATAGAGGAAGGAAATGCTATTTTAGCCAGAAAAGGAAATCAAGGCAAACACACATTTGACGTCATATATTCAGCCGACCTGGCACTACCTTCTACAAGAAGGCATTGTTGCGACCGCCGACAACAAGTCACCAGGAAGTCAGCTGGAACAAAAATATCATACAAAATCTCGGGCATTTACATGGAATTTGGTAAGCTTCTTACTCAAAAGCTGGCATGAGATACACCCGTTGGTTGTATTACTGGAAAGCACTAATTGACTAATTACTTGACGCTTGAAGCACTCTCTAACTTCTGGCGGAGAACGAGATAGTACAGACTGAAAGAGATATAAAAACGAAAACTTATAATTGTGAGTCTAGAAAAAACTCAAAGAAGCGATATATCGTATGTTAACCAAAACCATAACCAAATTCAGCAATTCTCACGTATAATTCTGAGATCATCAAACAACTATTGCCAGACTCGTCCTTGGTTGCCGCTCGTTCGATTTCTTGAGTGAAAGTCTGCAAAGTCTAAAAATAAGATGCAAAGACTTATTTTCAACAGAGCACTCACTATGATTTGCTGTGCCGTGATCGTCTTTTGGTAATCTGCAACGAAAACATTCTCCTTAGCCGAATCGTACACCACATCACATATAGCCATTTGGTTACATGAAGGGCCGAGGTAGAATGGTGAGGCGCTATCGCACTCCTAAAATAATTTTTTTTCTTACTGCTCGCAAAATTTCTCCTTCCTCAGTACCTTCCGGAAAACACTGGCCACAGTCACAGCGTCGGTTTCACCTGCTATAGAGGTTGTCAGATCTCTTATCTCAGCTGCCACACTAAAGCAAGCAGGTATAAGCATACAACAACAAATAATTGTTCGTGTCAAAAATCAGAACTTTATTGAATAACTCCTTCTGAATTGAGAAATAAATACTCACGATTCTATACTGGGCGTTGGTGAGACACTGTCGTAAACTGCAGCAGCCGACATGTTTACCGCTAGAAGAAAATTAGACTTTTTTGTCTCTTTAAAAAAATCTTGAAAAGAAGTAGGAAAGCCTCTCAGTGCAATCGAGAAACAATATGGATTATCAGGCTTTATTTTGAGAACATATCAACAATGAGAACATAGGTATTGATTATCACAGTCGAATCAGTTGGATTCGATATTCCGTATGGTGGACAATAGTAGCCTGAAGTGAAAAAAATCTTGATTTCTTTGCGCCTCACCAAAAGAGATCAAGCACAACCTCTACTAATCAATCACACCCAAACCATAAAGCTGCACTTTCGCTTTTCGAATATTCGGAAGAAGAGCACTCCTGTTTTGAAATCAATAAAGGCGCATCCGATCCTTCTGAATCAGGAAAAGAATTATGGTACAAATTTCTGGTAGTAAGAAGTAATCACAAAACTGAGTAAAAAAATCTACAAAAAAAACATGAAAGATAAAAATGGAATACTTGATGCACAAAATCGCGCCCATTCTGGCCACTGAGTTTTCGAGAACAGTAACCATTCGTTAAATTCTTCAGGTTTGCCAAACTCAATAGCTAGGGTACGAAGAGACATAATACGTCCTCGAGCAATCTAAACAAGTGGAGTAACGGTCACTGTTCACATTCAGAAAACAAAAATTGAAAGCGACGGACAATAGCCGCCTGGGATGCGCCACGCATGCGGTTTAATTTTCAGATTCGCAGTGGCATTGAAAGCGTAGTTAGCATACAACTATGATACGCGCAGGCAGCCGACGTACGGGGCACAATTCTTCTCCTCAAACAAATTCGGTACCGAACAACCAATCCCAAGGGCGACGAAAGAGCAAATTAAGGAATCTGTAGTGGAGCCACCTTCACTTCCCAAGCTGCAACATGCATAGAACGAGAAAAAGAAACCTCATAGAGCTGTTCGGCTTCTTCATCATCAGCTGATACCATAACCACCACTTCTTCCAACATCGATGACATATGGAACTCGAAGTTATCGTTAAGACGATCTCGAGCATCATCAAAAAGACGGTGGTATGTGTAGTATTTTTCAGTCTCTGCAAATTTTCACTGTCAATTTCTATCTCTGCTGGCTTTTTAAAATCGGGCGGAGTAGACCGTCAGTTTACGCGCTCAGTTTTTTTTTTCTAAATTCCGTTCCTCCATAAGATAGTCATGGACGGCAGTGGTGCAAACATCGTCATCAAAGAATC
>MU873014.1:0-10452 GCA_036418205.1 Ostertagia ostertagi | reverse complement strand
GGTTCTGTGTTAACAAGAACCTGCATTGAAAACAGTGATTTGAACGTGGCTATTGATATTCCAGCTGTAGATTGTAGTGACGCTGTTGAGACAATGAAATCTGTGGCAGATCACCTAAAAGTGGCTCCTGGTCAGTATCATAACAACTTTTTCTCAATATTACGGTATATACTATAATTTTGCTATTACGTTTGTACAATCTGTGTTCTGCACAGACGCTGTAGTTCCATATGGTGAAATAGGTTTTCTCGGATTTTTTATTCGGCTAGCTTCGAGTTTTTGCTGTGATTCTGAACTCCTAGTGCGAAACTTTAGGAAATTGCTCAGATGAAGAGTGATATGGAATTCTTGATAAATTTAGATGTGCTCGACGTTCAATTCTCGACTGATATACCAATGTGTATCAAGCTCACCTTGTCGGATGTACGCGTACGAATTGCATGGAGATGTGAGAACGGCGTGAAATATGCCAAATTGCTTTCTGTATATACTACTGTTCGCCCCCAATTTGCTGAGCTTTGCCGAATTGTCAGAAAATGGGCAGAGGTAGTTAACTATCATAGCTGATTCGGATTACCACATTATTGCGATTCTATGGTTTTAGGTTTCTGGTATTTACTCCTCCGACCGACGAAAAAATGGTCTGACGACCTATGGTTTTGATATAATGGTGCTGTATTTTCTGCAGCAGAAGGGTCTTCTTCCATGTCTTCATGAGGTGGGATTGCAGGTACTTGGTGAAGTTAATTGATTTTGTGTACATGAGCGATCGATACTCTTTGCTTGGTCCATTACGACTAGTTTCAGTGTCTTGTTTGAAATCTTTGTTTGGAATGAAATCTTGTTTAGCTAAATATTCGCCAGAAAACCAGTTTTTTCTTCGCTCCTTCGACCGTCCAAAATCCCTTTTCCTGTGAAAAATCAAATGTTTCGAATAATTGAGTGGAGTTTGGGGGAAGGGTGGCATGTAAAGTGTTGGGTTTCAATATTTCTCTGCATATAGTATAGATGATATCTCTGAAATATTAATATTGCAATTTTTACTTAAACTAACTTTCCAATCTTTAGATGCGCCCATTAATGTCTCATGAGAAGAAGTCAGAACCAACCATCGATGATTTCTACGAAAACCGAGAGTTGTATGAAGAGTGACGTAGATGTTATTGTGAGTTTTTTGGATTTTTCGGATGTATTTTTGTTAAGAATTTTTTGAGGAGAAAAAGCGAGAGTGATGGAGGTAGACTCTGAACCCTCCTATCTGGAACTTCGGCTTAATTCGTTGTCAATGTGTTCTTTATATTAACTTTTCGGCCAACTTCGACCTTCACGTTGATGGGCGAAATATGGTTTCCACATACAATCCTTATGGCAAAAAATATAACAAATACAACAACACGATGGACGTGTGGTACTGGCAAGTGGCGATGGCAGGCACTACAACATTTCGCCCATGGTCTGCGAATTACCTCCTGGATCGTACGCTCGTCTAAATTACCTAGACCTTCCTCCCCTGCAAAGTCGGCACTTCCGAAAGGAATTGATAAATGCTGATTGCTTCCTCCTTCTTATTGGTGGATTTGGAATATGAGAAAGGGATTTGTTCTGTATGATTGCCCTTTGAGTGTCGCAGTTTTTTTGTAAGTACTGATGGAAATTGTCGCATTAAAACCCTTAAAACCTTTTCCTCATTGTTTCCCTTTCATTTTATTTAGCAAAGTGAAATCAATGCAGTCATTTTCAGATGGAAAAGATTGGCATCCCCGAAGAACCATGGAATTTGGCCCAATTGTTCGTGGATTTTCTGTGCTTCTACGGCTCACGAGTACATCAGAATGAGGTTGTCCAAGTCTATACGGCAAAACATGTCATCAAGGACCGTAGCCGTTGGAGTAGAAAGTTGCTGCAGATTTGCGGTGAGTAGTGTTCGTATTCTTTTGATCTCTGACTTTCAGTGATGAGTGTTTCTACACGTACTCGATTAGTTTGGTGGAAGTTCTTTTTTGTGAATAAGTCAGCTTGGCTTGCAACCATGCTTGCAACAAAGCCTGTGACAGGCGCGATCACGGCCTATGACTTGAATCAGCCTGACGCATCGAAGCACCCCCATCGTTGCCATTGCGTCGGTGTATGTGCGCTCGTCCCGGCACCCAGTGTTTGTCTCATTTAGAAAACGATTCGTTTTGTTTTTCTTCACTGATTCCACTTCCGGCTGATCTTAAAGTACGATAACCACATCTGTGCACTCGAGAAATAATCCTCTAAACATTCAATTACATTGTTCTTCTTGCTTTTTCAAGTCAATTAGGTTAGTTTAGTTAGTTAAGTTGATTAATGTTTTTTTGTTTAAGATCCATTTCGGACGGATAATGTGGTAACATTTACCAAAGCCTACCAGGTGTACTTCTTCAACTGTTTTCTTAAATCATATCTATACTTCGCTATTCCACAAACAACGGATGGGCCACTACTAGAGATGTCACACTCTACCAAAAGGTCTGCGTAAGCGCGTAGTTTGGTTTTTTTTATCACGATATTAGGAAAGAACCACTCCAGTTGTTTGTTATTAGTTCACGTCGTTTCCCTATTTTAGATGGGTGAGAGTCCATCGTATAAAAAGAAAAGCAAGGCGGAGAAAAATATTGTGGATAATGGAGCAACCTGCTGCCAAAAGCCGGAGCCGAAGAAAACAAGAGCCTTACTGTTCCCGCAAACGCGAAACCACTTTTGGATTTCAATGCATCAACCTCCAGCACCCAGTTCGTGGCTGATATAGATGTAAGTTGTGTTCAGAGTTTGTGCTTGTGCGCTGAAACCCCAGCCGCAAATGTAGACGAAAAATTGGTTCTTCAATTGTTCTCTGAACCTTCTGCACATTTTTATTCTGGCATCCATATGGTTCGTCCTTCCTTATGGCGGTTTTTGATTGGAGAACTAAATTAACATCTGAGTTCTGTTAAGATTTCAAAACCACTTCTTGCACCACTACTAAGATGTCACACTCTACCAAAAGGTCTGCGTAAGCGCGTAATTTGGTTTTTTTTTATTACGATATTAGGAAAGAACCATTCCCGGTGTTTGTTATTAGTTCACGTCGTTTCCCTATTTTAGATGGGTGAGAGTCCACGTAAAAAGAAAAGCAGGCGGAGAAAATTTGTGGATAATGGAAAACCTGCTGCCTAAAGCCGAAGAAAACAAGAGCGTTACTGTTCCCGCAAACACGAAACCACTTTTGGATTTCAATGCATCAACCTCCAGCACCCAGTTCGTGGCTGATATAAGATGTAAGTTGTGTTCAGAGTTTGTGCTTGTGCGCTGAAACCCCAGCCGCAAAATGTAGACGGAAAAATTGGTTGTTCAATTGTTTCTGAACCTTCTGCACATTTTTTATTCTGACATCCATATGGTTCGTCCTTCCTTATGGCGGTTTTGATTGGAGAACCAAATTAATTCTGAGTTCTGTTAAGATTCAAACCACTTTTGCATTTCTGACCGGAAGGTTCGTTTTATGGGCCCTGTAGGAATATTCTTCGATTAGCTGACCTAATATTAGGTTGGTGTAAAACTGGTGTCTATTCCGTACAATTAACAATTCAATTCTGTTGTAACTTCTTTCTTCCACCCTAGAGTGCGCAGATATCACGTTATGCGGAACTATATCACTTAAAGAAAAAAGTGAAAACTTTTTAAGCACCGTATGCAACCGACCAAACTAAATGCAATTGTTTGATGACAACGCTTCAATAGAAAAGGTTGGAGAAACCTAGTCTTCCATCGGTAACACCAGGCCACACTTGCCCTGAGAGCAGTGTGCCATTGCTGTAACTGCAGAAGTGACAACAAGGAGCTTTTCTAGTTCAATAAATTCTTCCTGGCAGTTTTTGAGTTTATGATTCCGCTATTTGCGGATTTTCTAGCTGCCGTGAGCTCCAGTTCAAAATAAAACCTCCGGCAGAAACCGCCCTGTCATTTTTTTTCCGAAACTACTAAGCTGTCTCTAAGGATGGACTATGCATTCTAACATTTCCTGGGAAGCAGTAGAAAAATAGGTGTTATTTGAATGATTGGTGAACCATGTTTCTTATGATCTCTTATTGTATACGCGCTTGATTACTGTGCGAATTTTCGGAACCTTCTTCTATTAACGGTTTTCATGTTCCAAACAGAATATGGGATAGTAATTGTTCAGGACGATGAATACACGGCTGCTGCGGACGAACTAGCCGAAGAAGATGAAGAAGTTGCTAAAATAAGAAAGCAAATTTATCAGGATATGATGGTGAGGGTTTCCTAAAAATTTATGGTTTCATATGTTTTTCTTTCTTTAAAGTGATTTCGTTGCTTTCGACTTGTTTCTAACACATTTTCTATTACTTGTTTTCAAGAAACTAGGAAAGTGTCTCAAATGCGTATCTCGCACAAATGAGTTATACAAATTCAACACAATTTGGATGTTTTGTGATTATTTTTGGAATGATCATTAGTGTTTGTTACTTTTGAGCCGGTGCCGCAGCACCTCGGTGTCGTTCTGGATGCGAGACGATCGAATGGACGCCGTCAGCTAGTGGACAACAATCAACATCGAAGTTCAATCAAACAGTTTGGAAAATTCAATCCTAAATATTGCGTGCGTCAATGGACTCATCTTGAATTGCAATAATCCCAACGATTTCATGGTGCAGCTTGTCGCGATTGCTAATGCCACTGCTGTGTCAGAAAATGCAGTTACTGGCTGTTCATTGGTGAATGTGGCGGAAAGTCTGAGTGGGGCATACCTGTTACCTAACGGAGAAGCATTTTTTGCTCCAAAACGAAGCGCCTGTGGATTTTTTGTCGCCTGCCAATGGGTGAGCCATGTGATCGATGTAGTCAGGCTCAAAAAAGGTCTTTCTGAGATTACTATTCGCCTAACGTCGGATCACTGTCTTAGGGTGCTTCAGTGCCTTCAACTTTCTGGATCTTATCCCATCAGAAGGCTTCGAGAGCGGTTAACGGAGGTAAAGGCAATTCCTAAAACGTCCGTAATTGTGCTATTTGGATTCGATGGAGACAAAGAAGCAAAAGAAAAGGATGTGCCTGGACTTGCTGAAAGCTGCGAGGCGCTAGGTCTGACATTATGGAAAGGTTTCTATGACGAAGGACTTGAGAAATCGAGGAACATGATAGCAAGTTGCCCGAACGATGAATTTGTCCAAGTTGTTGACGAAGTTGCTTTAGAAACTCTCGAAAATATCAATAGCAGAGCGGATTTAGTGAAGGTTGCCTTGAAGGTTACTGGCGCTCAAACGATGCCAGAAGCGCTCGAAAACAGTGGCCCTGGAAGAGCGGAAAGAGCAAGACGTCTTGCAGAAAACATGGAGCGGAACGAACGAAAAAGAGAAGGGAAAATAAGGAGAGCAGAACGGAGGCGCATCGAAAAAGAACAAGTAAGGAGGGTGCTGATGCAGATAGTGGAGAACGTATCGGAAGAGCGTACGGTTCAAGAAGAGAAAGATGGCAGTGCAGTGATCACTGAGAAGAAACTTCTGGCGAAGGAACCCGAACAATACGAAAACGGCGAGCAGTCAGTAGAATGTGAAGTGAACAATGATATGGCGGAGAAAAAACGTGGAAGAAAACGTGGAACAAAAGGTGGAAGAAAGCGTAATAAGCGTCACACCGTAGAAGATGATGTCAAGATCATATTGGAGAAGCTCATCAGAGAGGTATCAGAAGCTTCGTCAGTTATCGAAGAAGAGCAAGATGCAGTAGATGGCGAGCAACAAATTAATCGAGGATCATTCATTGCCACCGGAAATTCGCATACCACGAGTAACGAGAAACTGTGTGAAGAGGTAACATATACACATAATTTTCTTACTTTGTAACGCCCTCGTGCGAAAAAATTCGGTCCTGAGTAAATGGAGCACACTGAAAATTTGAGGCTGTGTTTTATTCGTAAACTGATGTTTAGTTATCCAAAACTTATTGTTTTCATTCTGATGCACACCATAGCTCAAGAGCAAAATCTCATCCAAGTAATCAAGTTCTTTGCGCTATCCTAGTTCCCGGCAAAGCTTTTGAATTTTAATCGAGATCGATTAGATTTTGGAAGCGAATGTGGTACATTGGTGTGTCATAAACATGGTGGCAAGCTTATTTCATAATTTTTGTTCGGCGAATAGCCTCACTGCATCCGAAAGCAAACTTATTCCTGGCCTCCCCGGCCGTCCACCAAATCCCGTCTGAGATAGAGCTATTCGACTTGAAAGCGAAATAGACTCAAAGGGAGCGATCACTGTACGCTCAGGAGGGATGGGAGACGTAGGAGTGTTTGATGGTACGCCAATGGCGAAAAAGGCATGTACGGTTAGATGGTCTGAGATCGTGAGGTGCGACTCAACGTAGTGACCTTTTTCAACTGCGCGTGAAAGACAAGTAGAAAGAAAGAAGGTTTATTCTTCAAAAATGAACAAATAGTTGTGTTTGGAAGGATCGCTAGTAAACGGAGACACGGGGGAGTCGTAGTTGGCGAATTCGAGGACGACTACCGAAAGCGTGTTCACAGCAGGGTACACGGCGCGAATTGTTCTGGCGTAAGCCACAAAGGCTTTCTCTTTTGAGCTGCTGAGGCTCCTCCAACTCTTATGCGCCACTGTGGCTTCTGTCATTAAGTAACTATGGCTCCCAGCAGGGCCACTCGGGTTCCCTACAACAAGTCGCTTAGGCTCTCTGGACCATGCCGCTAGGGCTATCTCAAGGCCACCTCTATCGAGCCTAGACCCTTTCTTTCACGGACCGGCTCCTACCTACACCTCCCTCCTTGACTCCTGGACTCCTTTTATGAGGACCTACCCACCCGAACCATTTCCCTCAAGCGAGGTGGTCTCTCATGACCTAGCGTCTCTCACCTGAATAATCTTTCGTTATGGGTTAGGGTCGAATCTCCTGACAAGCAGAGAATTCCGTCGAGAAACGCAAAATATACCTCATTTGCCTGTTCATGTTCGGCCGTGGCTGAGTGGCGGCCAAGAAGTCGCATGGACGTGTTAACCCGATTACCAGTATCATGCCACGAAACATGACGCATTCAATGGTAACGCTTTACACAGAGAACTTAGAGATACGGGTGTCCGAAGTGACACGCCGTTTCAAGATGAAAGCGAACGATGCCGCTTCTAGCAGCAGAGCTCACCGAATCACGAACTACTACTGGGTGGAGTGGCCAGGGGGCTTTGCGGTTTTTAATCACTGTTCAGTAACCAGCGCACCTTTCGTCATTCAAGTGCCACACCTTGCTTCCTTATCAGCCTGGCTATTGCTTCAGCAGCGCATATACTTCCCAGGTGCGCAGAGGCCTTATCGTCATCACTTCTTTCGACGACGAATTCTAGCCGATCCAATTCCGAGGGTAAATGATGAGAACGGCTCTTGTTGGATAGCTCAAGTGGCAAGCACATTGTGGCAGATCCCGCTCATCGACTTGTATCTACCAAGTAAGAAGGGAGGTTCGCGTTTATTTTCAGTAAGCGAGATCACTTGGGGAAACGAATATGTTGCTGAAATGCACACATTATAGCTGCCGCAACGGGTCAATTTTTTAACCTCTTGAGCAGAAATATGTACCAATAATCCGAACTGAAAGGAATCTAAAAGGAGTTTTCGCACGTGGTCTTGATGAAGGAAGTGTCACGGTCTTTTTGCGCTGCTATCCAGATTGGTACGGTTTCTTCTGGAGTTTAAATTTATGTAACCACTTCCGTAACTTCCAATCACCCAACGCGCCCTTATTTGGTAATTTTTTTGGGTCTATTTTTTTCGAATTTCCTGTGAGAATGCTTCAACAGGCATTCATCTCTCTGTTGTTAGTCATCAAAAATTTTCTTTTTTTCTGCACTTGGCTTCATGGGGCATTGGGTTGAATTATCATATGAATTCTCCACGGCCCAAGGTTACCCAACCGCCAAAAAACCGTTCAGGAGACGTCAACTGTCCACGATATTCGGCTGAAGGATCTGACCCCGGAAAATGTGGAAATAGACGATTACATGGTGTACAGTCGTCGGACGATGCATCGAATTCGAGATAGGAATCCAACCCGTATCCCTAGGCATGTAAGTTGGGAATATCCTTCTCAGAATATTGCTGTCAGTTTTAATTGTACCCCTTTCAATTTAGGTGTATATGGTCCTGGAAGAGAAACATGGTCTGGCGAAAAGAGAATTCAAAGAAAGAGATAAGGAGTTGGATGAATTGCTCAGATTGCGGCGCGAAAAGATACGTCATGAACAGAAACGAGAACGATTGCGTGCTCAGATTTCAAAGAGAGTCGATAACGATGTTGATCAAGTTGGGGTGTGTTTGAGCCTTCCATTTATAAGTAGGTTTCAAGATTGCACTTAATAACGTATGTCGCCTTTATCATACGTTCACATATCTTGAAAACGAGATGAAATTCATTCAAGAAAGACCTCGAAAACTGCAACCCTTTCGATGACGTCAGATCGGGTGTAACTGAAGAAGACTGGATGATGTCTCAAGATGAAGAGTCAGTGAGTATCAATGCAGGTATGATTTTTATGTCATTGTATAGAAAGTATTCGAGGGCAATAAAGGATTGACTCAATTCACGAAAAGATCTGTTGTTTTTAACGTCAACATGAAATAATGAATGACATGCCAAAGGAATCATTCTTTCGTTAATAAAAGTAAACGGTAATTTCGGGAGCGAAACTGGGTAGCGTTTTTCAGACTGCTGTTCAGTCCCGATTTTCCTTGAGTTTTGATGCACGACCCCAATTAGTGTTTTTGCTCTTTCCTCGATCTGACTTTTTTGGTTGCTTTTGGGTCGTTTCTGCCTGGGACAGGCTCGAACATATGAATTCTATGTAAAAATTCAGATGTAAATGTAAACGGAAAAAGGCAGCAATTAAGGATGAAAATTAGGATAAAGCGCCATAATGCAATATCTGTTTCTTACCCAGTACTTTTCCCCAAACATGAACATTTAATAAACGGCTACAGTGCTGTTAAATTTTTCGGCTGAAAACTCCTCAAAGATTTTGTGTATTCGCAAATCATGGAATGTGTATGCAAGCTAATCTATTTTAAGAGATCGAAACCATCAATGACGAATCCATTGATGAGCCGATGGAAACTACTGAGAAGGCTGAGGCTGCCGAAGTGGACAAGGTGAATTCCATTCTTTCCACTGCTCTTTGACCCTTTGGCGACAATGTCATCCAGTGATCACTAACGGCCTTTTTGCTGTTTAGGACACATCGCGCAACGTTTAGACCGCGATGCTGGATTGCATAGTTTTTTTTTGTAAATTTCTTGCAATATCAAGGGGGCGTAGCGGTATTCATGGCGACCGTGTCAGTAGCGGCCAGATAGCAGTACTTCTCATAGACAGTACTATTGAGTTATCTTACCAGTAGTAGGCGTCTTGCAACGCCATCAGTTGTTCAAAATGTCGTTCAAAGCCAATCAATTTCAAGTGTACACGCTATTCATAACCTACAGCTAGTTAGCGTTACTGTTGAAAGATTTTAGAAATCTCCTTCCGAAAAGTCTGCTGTCTTGGCTCAAAAATAACCGGCCACTTCCGCTTTGGACTCGTCCACAGTCCTTTATTATTTTTTCCATTCAAATGATTCTCCAAGTTCTGATAAGTGGTAATGGGATAGTGAAAATTCGACGATCATAAGCATGGGTCAGATTTGCCATTCAAAGTCGCTCAACATTTTCTCATTTCATCATTACTCTACAGGGCGAAAAAGGAGATTGGAAAAGTTGGTACGACGCTAATTAGTCCTTCCTGCAGGCTTTTCGAAGGGAGTGGAAGTGTCGGGGAATGGACGAATTGTTGAACCCGAGTTCCTTGGTCATTTATCAATGTTTACTCTGTTCTACACCATCTTTCGCAGAACGTCCTCAGCAAGCCCAGAAAGCCTTTCATATATTACTCTTCTCTCAGTCTGTTCTTTCTGAGACGGAACTTCCGGAAAAAGTGCGCGCTGTTCCTGCGTCACCAGTACTCGAAGGGTTGCAAAGTGTGAAGCACCTTAACTTTTAGGTTATTGAGATTCCTGAAGTGGAAGAGAAGGGACCAAAGTCGCAAATCTGCTACGAAAACTTCTTCATCACTCTCAAGGAATTTGACGCTCAAAGTCTGAAACAAAAAGTAAGTTTCAGTGAGTAATTGGTTGAGATGTTATTGCCAAACAGTTATCTTCCTAGGTGGACGAACTTCCAATCGATCAGTTTAGATATTCCTTTGACGATTCACAAAATTTCAATAATGGTTTTGTAAGTTGAATTCATGATATATCAAGATGTTCAGTGTTCTGGACTTTTTTTTAGCATGAGTAGAAGTTTTGTAATTTTCAGAAGCCGGATATAGTCTGCTCATTCTGCGAAAGCAGTGATCATTGGTCAGATGTCTGCCCATTGATGATCGTGAGTTTTACAATT
>MU873011.1:0-10950 GCA_036418205.1 Ostertagia ostertagi | reverse complement strand
CTTAGCCGAGTGATGAATGATGGACAGAAAAGCGCCGAAATTAGTGATAGGAGCAAAAACTCGGTTCCAAAGCAGCCCCAGGCCGAACAAAAATGAGGGTATACCTAGGGTTTGGACGTTATACATTGCAGAAATACCCGTAGTGGGTGGAGGGCTTTCTAAATGGAAGTTGCCTATTATAAAATTCAGACGGTCACCAAAGAAAAGAGAAAAATCGGTGAAAGGATCAAAAAACATAGCACGCTTTTAGTGTCCGGAAGCGCGTCCAGAACGGGTAGAGCGTGTCCTAGAGCGGACGGGGTTACCTACAGATATCATAAGTCGCTCGTAACGGAAAGGTACTGCAAGCAGTACAAGATCAATTGAATTAATAAATCGAAAGCACATGAGCGTACCTTTGTTCAATCGAGAGAACTCATGTGATTCGAAGCGTTCCCTGGCTTCCGCTATGTTACCGATCGACTCCCTACATACCGAGTCCCGGATTTTATTGCGATCGTACCTCAAAGACTACGGTAACTCCGACGTATTTTAGTTACCTGCTTTATATGTATGTCAGCCACGTGTGCAGGAGAGCGACCCTCAGCTTTCTATAGTAGCCCTAGCGATTGAAGCCCTACCTTAAACCTATCGTTTACTTCCGCGCAGCGAAAAGGGTAGCTTTTAATTGGAGAGAAATTGGGAGGAATTCAGAAATTCTGTCAAAAGTTCTAAATCTTTCCCAAACCCCATTCAAAAAATCCTCAAGCTCTAACTGAGCACTCTCCCACCTTCCCCGAATATCCCCTGCCGATTATGCCAAACCCGACCTCCCTCTTCGAAGTAAAACAGCTGAATAGAAATGGCTGTCCACAGTTCGCTCCCCTTCCACGTTGAGGAATCCTCATCGCTGGCTTACGACGCTTTTTACCACAAAAATAGGTTCTTTCAAATCAAAGGGCTACATTTATAAAAATAAACATCTTAAGATTTCCATGATTCGCTCAAAGAAGAGAGGGCAGAGAAGAATGCATGTAATTTCGAACTATGGAAAAAGTAGGTGGATTTATACAAACCATGGCTGATGATCGACTTGAAGAACCAATGAGTCGAGGCTTTTGCCCTTACGTAGGCTCTGAGGTGGTCCCACCTGTTCATGGATATGAGCCTGGAAAACTTCAACTAGATAAGTAAATCCACTTTTCCATGTAGCATTCTAACATGGCGAACATCAGAGGGTGATATTTTTTGAGTATGTTTGTATTTAGAAATAAATAACACGCATTTTCTAAGCTTAGAAATTCTAGAATTCGTCTGCAGTACCAGTTCTTTGAGAAGAAATTCCTCAGGTCCACTCGTTCAGAAATACCTTTCTCTTCAATGATTTATATTATATTTATGATAAAGCAAGCTAACTCTGCTTCTGCTGTTCCTTTATTGTAAGACTTGCCCGTAATTGCGGACTCCGTAAAAGACAAAGCTCAGTGCAAAATGAAACGTGGTGCATTTCGGCATTCCTCATTTACTAGTTTTTTGAATCAGTAGCTACCAAGCCCGAATACGCGCATTATCTCTCGAAAAGCGATCCTGATTACAGATCCATACTGATCGTCCTCGATATTGAGAACTGATTGAATTTTACATCGGGCCAGAAGCAAAATCCAAAAAAGTTTGCTCTCCTTTCATCTCGTGGACGGTGCCCCTACGGTATCTCCATTCGGAAGGTGGAAAGAACGTATCGTCATGACAGGAAAACGGTCCCCGCCGCAAAGCGGGATACGCTAAAGAAGAAAAAGTAGAAGAAGCGAAATGGAGGGGATTGGTATGCCAAATCGGGATGAATAGTGTCCACAGCTTCCCCTCCTCCTACACCCCCCCCTCTCTACCTTACGTCGCACGTAGTCCTAATAGCACATTCACGAGACAACTATCATCGCAATACCGCTAAAACGATATTGGAGAGAGCGAAAGCAATGAACGTAGGAATGGTAGTTCACATGCACATGACTTTTATAAACGAAAGCACATAATCCCTTTCATGGAACTCCATGGCCTGGCGCATTTGAAAAGTCGAATGGAAAAAAGTGAAGAAATCAGAGCGGAATGTCTTCTTTTCACAGCGTATTTATTTTAATTGATATTTTGCACCTACTTTATGAATCTCTGCCAATCTATCCGTTTCCTTCATCTTTTGAAGTCTCTGCTCGGGAATGCGGCTGTCCTTCGGCACATCCACGCTGTTCGACGCCACGAGCGAAGCCGACAACGCATCTGAAGACCGCCACCGCGGAAAACTGTACGGTTTTGATGACGCGTGTCGGATCGTCTCCCTCTTTAATTGACTAATTCAGCTTGACTCGTTGAGGATGGTCCATGAAGCAAAGACTCACCCTAGCTCTTTCCTCATCTTCTACGCTGGCCTGCCAGAAGCCTCTCACATTTGATGCGCCGCTCCTGTGGCTGCGACCGACCATTGCCTGATTGTTGTGGAAGTCCAGGAAGGCCTCTGGAACAATGGACGTGATTGTCAGATCACAGGACTGCAAGCAATTAATGCTAGTGAAACAAATAGCAAATAGTGAAAATTGTAGGCAAGTAAACATATCCTGAAAATTCACGGCCAAATGGATGAAACTATACCAGCTTTGGAGAGAGTCAAAATTTTCAAAAGGAGATGAAAGTGAAGAGAATCGTTTTTAAGTGGGATAAACATTTCTCATTCAACAATTTCTTGAAAGAATGGTATCCAAGACGTGTGGGCCAATGGTCTCTGCATAAAGACTTTGTTCGCCCTGTGGGCGTGGGTGGGTTATCCCGCGTGAATCCCACATGACCAACCCACCAAGCCTATCCCTTCGCTCAATGTGGATGACTACCTGGGATCGGTAGCCTACACGTGCTGAGTGTGAGTTGCGCTGTCGCAAGCTATGCTTAAGATATTCTTTCAACAAAGATACAGGACTTTTTAACGCGTTACCTGGCCTACACAATGTCACTTTAAGATGAGAATAGTCACCGTTCCGAGATCCAGCGATAAACTAGCTCTCGATCTGGCTAATCGACACTTTCAACTGCAAAGGATAATTGTAGCAAAAACTGTGCATCTCGATTCAAAACCTGATCTCGTTCCAGTCCGCCAGAACCTGGTACCCAATTAATGTGATCTGGAGAAACCTCGCCTGACAATCATCACTTTCCCGTTCCGAGCGTCAGAGGAAGCTGGACGAATTCATAGTCTATGGAACGAATGAAGCTAGTCACTTGGCCCTGTTTCCAGCAACGATCCACTGTAGAGGGTGAGAATTTAGTGGATCAAGAGACCGTGAGGAATGCATTCAGCTTCAGTCCATCCTTTCAAGGAATGCGCAACGTGCTCTACGCACCTCCACTCAGAATTGTAGAAGCAGTTCAATGGATCTGCCCAATGAAAACTAGCCGATGCAAAAACCAGTAATTTACCCTCGCTGATGATTCTGACGCTACTCTACCCACCCCGAAGGGATAGAAACCTTGAGCGAGATCCACTCCTTTCTTGACAAGACCCGGCTCATGCGTGTAAGAACCAGTGACAAGTTAGTGCACTACTTCCACTCTCCCCAGCACACTCACATATGTAATTGACCCGGATAGTGTTAAGATGATGAATAGAAATCAATTCATTAGTTCGATTGATTGGGAAAGATCAAATACCGAGACGCTCCTTCAAGGAGTGAGTTTCCAGATCTGTGGAATGGGTCATCCTCTTGAAGTAGGATGGTTTCATACCAGATCACCGAAGGTTCAAGTATAGCAGCGAACTGAAAAGATTTCCGATTCGGTTGCAGAAGCCTTCGTGGCATAGTTGTAAGATGATCATTGAAGGTCCTTAACGTTAACGCAACAATTCAAACTTGCCAGGGCAGTTCGAACCAATGAAAAAAAACGATATAAAACCATCGCAATAATCAAGGGACTGTTTGATCTTTTTCTGAATGGTTTTTAATTTTATTTTTCGAGCGATGTCGAAAATTAGGTCAGAAAATAGGTATGGCATTAGAAAGTCGATGTTTATGAGGTATGGAGCAGAGTTCAGAAGTTTCAACCACCTGTATCAGACCGTTCTCAGTGTCAACAGACGGGAACGTTGAAATCGAAAGACAGGTGACACCTCCAGCCCTGTCATAGCCTGTCGGGCTCATCAAATAAGGAAATTCGACTCGGTTCGCGGGCTGACGAGAGGGATTTGAAGGATCCAGCAGATCCGAATAAAGAAATTACGATATTGTAGTTGCCAACCAGTTCTCATAAAACTCTTTTTATACTGAGCACGACGCAATAACTGGCCCAGCTACCTGTACCTGAGTTTCAAACAAAGTTCTTGTTAATACAAGAATCACTTCCAAACCTGTTCGGCTGTTGTGAAATCATTTTTCCAAATCAGTAAGTTAATTGAGTTAGGGGCAACTGCTAAGAAATCATTAGACCCTCATTAATCGCTGCCCCTCTTGCTTGCAGGGGAGGGACTGGGATGAGGCAAGGAAGCAAATTTCAAGGGAACGTTTAACGGCTTGATCGGCATGCTTTCAGAAGTTCTCTTGGAACACAGATAAGGACACCAAATTGAAGTTCAACGCCTGCCCTGCACTGCACCCCCCCCCCCCCCCATTTTCCTCAGCTCAATCTCTCACACGATGGTGACACCCATTTGACCCTTGCGAACAAGAGTTTGATGTTGTAGGATAAAGACAAGCAGGGAAAGGATGCTATTCTAATTCCCATATATGAAAGCGAACAGAACAAAACGATAACGGGAATAGGTAAATGACCATTAGCTAGACAAAATGTGAAGAGGTTATGAATTAATGAAGGACAAAGCCGACCCGCGTTGATAAGACCTTTTTCGTGAAATGAGCCAGAAAATTACTCCAATACAGAAACTTAGAAGCATTAGACAGATTTTGGCTTTTACAATGACTTTTACAGGGCCAGTCAATATTACAGTAACGGTCAAAGGACGACTTTCGCTCACTTCGAGAGCTTTTGGATTTTTTTCCATCAGGTAATAAAGAAAAACATTAGTAACAAATATAGATCGGGGACAGAAAGTAAATATACGACGAAGGATCCGTTCCGGCAAAACCTTCTGATCGCTACCACAAGTCCGCGTTCGTGGTCTCGGCAGAGTCTGGTCCCCCACAAAGTGAACCGCAGAGGCGAAAGACTCGGCTGGCCTGGGATGGATTCGATCCCAAATTTGACCTCCTGGGGACGACTCGCATGGCACGTGGCGTCGCCTCACTCCACCATCCACTAGATTATGGATTGATACGTATCGATATTTCAGAGTTTTATTCTTCCATTAAATTTTGGGTCTCATGCAAGGGGGCTGGCGAATTCATACCGTTGATGTAATGATTTTTTTCTTGAAGAGAGCTCGGACAAGTGGGGTGATGAAGAGAGCAAAAAAATGCACGATACCAGATTTTCCCTTTATGAAAATTGGAATTCCTGAGACGCAGCAACACCCTTAGCACATGTCCGTATTTTCCTTTGAAGCTATCGAGTTTTCAATGACTACAAAAGAGCATGGAAAAGAAGGCAGAAAACCAATCAATAAAAATAGGTAGATGTCAAGCATTCGACGGCAAACAATCGGCACTCGTAGAGCTCAGTGCGAAAATCAACACTGAAGCCGTTCAACTTCGTTCAAGAGCTGGAGGACGTCGAAAAACCGCAGGCAAAGATCACGATATAATACAGATAAGGACGGAATGGGGCGCTAAGATAGTTCAACCCCAGTGCGATAGGAGAGTCAAGTTATAGTGGCGATCGCTTCTTATGGTGCTGAATACCTTTCGTTTATAAGTACCATCACAGAATCGCGGTCGCAATCAATCTTCAAAGGTGCTTGTTAATATTTTCATCGTCGTTCTGGTATTGATCGACCTCTACTAAATAATTTTTGGCATGAAAACTGTAACCGAAGAATTTGATCTTATAAGGGGGGCTCCGATCACATCTTCAGGTTTGAGGCGGCTGCCCTAAAAAAAAACAGTACGTTATTAAGACGGGGTTTATGTGGCGACTTGCAGTTTTACTTCTTTTACTTCTCACATCTCGCTCCTTGTTTTATGTTTTCTGTTTTATTTATTCGATTTCACTTATGAAGTTTTGTTATATCTGAAAAATTTTTTGCATTTTCACTTCAATTTTTATCACTATTTTTATACCACTGTTATATTTCGTTAGTAACACTTCTCACTTTTTTGGTAGCACAATCACGCCATCTTGTCGATTCACTTTTCGCCCAACGCCGGCATACTCAAGGTATTTTGAATGATGCGAGAACATTGACTTCCCAGATACCCAGGTGCCCGGTCAGAAGGTGCTTGGACTTATGAGCGACACGTGAGTCATCGAAGATGCGGTTCAATAGGGGACGGGGAAGCACAGTTCACCATTCATCTCTGGGTGCAAGCACGCCAAGCAGGCGTGTTTAGGGGGAAATCATAATTAACTTATTCAAGTAGCAGGCGAGCACTCATGGATTATTACAGAATGAAATACAGTAAAACGTATGCACTATTTTATTTTGCCGATATTTTTGGGTGACGAAATTTCTAAACGGATACAGCGTTTCGATCGATATCGTCTTCCTCAAAGGCATTAAACATGGGTATCAAATGTTTGTTTATGAGATATGCTATCTACATCGTCAAACACCTCTTCTCCCTAGTTTCTGACGGAGCGTTAGGGACAACGACCCGAAAATCTGAACGAGGAAAACGAGGGAAAGAAGAACGAGTGAAACGATTCATTCGCGGTGCGTTCTGACCGGAGAGTGTCTCACATCCCACACATCCGTGCCCTGCTCAATGTTTTGCCTATGGCACCCTACGGCTCCACCCTAGGACTCCTCCTCCCATTCCTAGGTAAAGATAGCCGTTTCCCTGTTCCAGGACCTCTTACTTGGACAAATGGACGCCGAAATGTGGAAGCACACCAGGTATACTTTCACACTACATCGGTAGTTATCAGAACTGTACTTCAAATGAGTCGACCATGTGTCAGGAGGGTTCTTATCCTTTTATCTTTATTTGTACATCGCAATGGAGTACTCCACTCCTTCCAATCCGGTTTTACCAAAATCGCTAGCATTTGAAGTCCTAGTTATAGTAAATATGACCATATTGTTCTCAGGAAATCAATATTTTGGGTTGTTATGGGAGGAGAGGTACGCACCTCCTTGTCAGAATTTGAAGTTTAAATATCTAGTCTTTGATAGCGTAATGGCTCAATTTTAGAGCATTTTATGAACAAGCCGCTATGTTCCCCAATTTTATCCAGGCGCAGAATTAGCAAACTGTGAATGGCGAGAAGAAGTGGTGTTACACTGACAAAACAAACATACGTTCAGACTGCGCACCGGACGGCGCCCTGCTTGCGGCCCGAACGGCTTCTGCATTCCTCCGCCAAGATTCCGGCGATACTTGGACCTGGAACAACCGTGGTTAACACCACACCGATCAAGCCTCACCATCACTACGGCCAATTTCACCGTCATAAACGAATTATGACCCTCTTGACAACAACTGATGCAGCAAAAATTGTTGCCTCATAATATGTATTATCCCAAAAGAGGAAAAGGCTGAACGACTGAACAAACCTGTGAATCGGGCCTTTCAGCTCTTAGCGTGGCATTAACTTTAACGGGACCGGGAACGATTTCTCCTCGGTTCGAGGGGTTCTTCCAAAGTCCATCACTAAAGAGAAAGTAAAAGAGATGGACGAGAATAGGTTGAGTATCTAATAATAGAACTCCGAAATAAAACATAAAACCACATCCACGAGAAAAACATTCGTACCTTAGTGGAGTTCTCGTGCTATGATGCGAAGGCCTGATGCGATTATCTTCATAAGCCCTGTTTTGTGCGGCTGTTGCTGAAATATCTTCATATGAAGGGCAAAATACGAGTAGGTGAAGGGGTAGACCTCTACCAGCAATTTGAAAACGCGCCGCGTGTTTGACTTCTTTTCAGAATTGGATAGATAAATGCGTGTTTTTTGAGTAATGCATTTATATATCACTTAAACTAAGTGTAGAGCAAAAAAGTCGGTCACCCTTTCTTGAAACACGACCTTTCCCAGAGTTTATCAATGTTCATCTTCCCAGTCACTTGTGTAGATATCATTCATGAGAAAAAACGAGCCTTTTTCGAGCTCAGCTGAATAATCCTTCTGTAAGCCTTCTATGGGGTTGCCAGAGTACAAAACTGGTTATATGGAATTCCATTACAGTCAAGTTGCAGTCTCTATTAAATAATCTCTATTATCTCTATTATCTACACATTTATTTGTTTAATAGGATGCTGTGATGCTCAAGGAGAATGCAGATTTCTGACTTCTGGAGCCCCACACGTCAGAATGTTATCCCTACTATAAAATATGATTTACTTCCGCTGTTTCGTAAGGGGTTCATACGCAACATCATGGCTATTTCCGTACCTCCGAACTTCTTGTTCACTGGTGATCGCCTTCTGATAGTCGTCGTTGAACGCTGTCGTGGGTAGTCCTCGTCAAAAGTCATATTCAGCGGTTTTCAACTTTCATCGTTCGGATATAGGTAATATGCAATACTTCGACAGAGGTGATTTTAACCTTATCGACCTGAAAATTTCCAGGTAGACTTACGCCAGATGGGAAAACGCAGAGCTCCACGCGAGCACAACGTAGCAATAGGAGGAAGGAAAGATTTATAACAAATTTTCTTTTACATTCTTATCATGTGTATTCATCTCACATAAAACAACAATCAAGAAATACCTATTGACATTGCGAGATCAATGTGAGAATATTCAGCAGTGATTTCAGTATTTTCCCCGAATGTTCCAAAAAAAACGCAAAAAGCAGGGATTCTCGTTCACGTCTTTTTGCTGTAATATTTGTTGTAGTGGAGCACCACAGTCTCTGAAGGAGAAACTCGCAGTCACTCAGCGAGCCATGGAGAGGGCCATGTGCGGGGTAACGCTCCGAGACCGCATACCCAATGACACCATCCGCGCTCGTACGATGGTGAAGGACGTCGTCGATGCCATCTATAATTCCAAGCGGAGGTGGGCCGGTCATGTGGCTAGACTTACCGATGATCGCTGGACGAAGAGAGTGACTGACTGGTACCCAAGGGGAAAAACAAGGCCCAGAGGCAGACCCCCACCAGATGGGCAGACCCTCTCGTGAAGATGTACGGCCAGTTGTGGCGCAGAAGAGCCCGAAGCAGAGCGACCTGGAAGATGTGCGACCTGCGTTTCTGGCGTGCCCGGGACGAATAGCGGTCGAGAAGTAAGAAGTAAGTAGATTTGTCGTAGTATTGAGCCTGACGGGGAAGTTTTTAATGAGCACACGAAACGTTCGAATTTAAGAAGAAACTTTCTTCTCTATTATATAATATTGTTTTGCAAATTTATCTTACCATCCTTTGGTAGCTGCCAGTGAAACTTGTCGCCTACACTACCCTGCCAAGAAATATTGAAACTTGCAATTTCATCAGTTTGAACTGGTTCTTAGTGACTCTAACGATCGAACGTGCTCGCTGTTCTTCAGATTGTCACCAGTGCATTTCCGCTACTCAAGTCTTCAACTAGCTTCGCAATGCATCGAGGTTATGCGGCGGTTCATCACCTCTCGCAACAAGTTAATTAAATCCTTTTCACTCAAAAACTTGAAACTTTGAAGCTACTGTTATGTATCGATTTGCTGCAAGAGAAGTGTCAGAATGCCCTGACTTGGATGGAATGTTTAGAGAAGTGTATTGATTGATGTGGTAAATGTACAGGGGTCGCATTTTATCCTTCTCCAGGTCAGGGGCGAAAGAAGAGTTCTTTTAAATTTGTTTGTTCTCAACGACACTGTTCAATTACTTCCCGCACTTCTTTGCTTTGACAGTATACATTACAATTATGCAGTTTCTCACGGCGATTTTGGTTGGAATGACAAAGGAAATTCGAGGGATTTTTTGTTCGCCTACGTCGTAGCCATGGAGGGGTAGGATAGGATACGGCCCCAGGTCAGCCCTATCGTTGTTACTTTTTGAAAAAAGTTGCTACGAGGTGGATTTGATACGACCCCCTTTTCGACACCTCGACCACCATCATCGTCTCTATAGTATTTAATTCTGATACCACACAACCCACCAAACTCCGCCCACTTTTCCCTCCAAAAATGCCGTCGAGCGGGGAGAGGTATATACGCGCGCTGAAACGCGGCAAATTTTTTTCCGTGCGCCCCTTATCTTTACTTCAGCATACCTGAAACGAGCCCCCCTACTACAAACTACAAACTCAACCAAGTACGACCCCACCGTTGTTACTAGTAACAACTTAGGATAACCCTGCCCCAGGTGCGTCTGTTAGTAAAATTTGATACTTTGATCGCCTTTTTTTTTCATCTTACTGACTAAACTTTTGCGACAGCCTGATATAGACATCAGGATTAGGAGAGGTTGTGAGTGCGCCCCACTTGCAGATCGATGAAGGTTCGAAGTGATACTCACATTTGACCTACGAAAAGATGAAGCATCGTCGATTAATCAATATTTTGGTGGGATGCACACGCGTTCTATTGAGCACCTGCATAATTTCCAAAGCACTAGAGGTGTTTTTGAAGTCAATTTGTTTATTTATCATACTCTGCTAATTCGAAACAAGTTACATCCCCTTTATCTACAACTCGTTATTAACAGTTGGGAAGAAGCCATCTTCTTCTGTTGAGGTTCATGGACTTCCGATCGAGGCAGAGGGATGGTGTCGATTTTGAGATCAAGTTAGTTAGCCTGAGGGTGCTATACAAGTAGGTGGGCAGGCCGCATTTTTTGAACAGAAATGGGATTAACTTGAGACTGCTGCCCGCTCCTATACTGTCACGAGAATCAGGGATTCGTGAGCCAGGGGGGAGTGTAGCCAGTCTAGGGGGGTGAGGGCAGTCACTTGACATGCT
>MU873004.1:0-13180 GCA_036418205.1 Ostertagia ostertagi | reverse complement strand
GGGTAGAATCTAGGCATCTAAAAAGTCATAAGCAGCCACCCCAACCCCATGCACAAACAAGAGCATAGAAGAAAAGGTGAGTGTTTGTGTGTGGTGATGTTCTTTGAGGATGCTGCTCTGTTAAGCTGTACTAGACTACCCATTATCCCTAGAGAACTTGGGTTATTCTAGCTTTTGCTGTATGGGTATTTAAGACCATAGACCAAGTAAAACTCTCAAGGGATATAGAATATCCACTAGAAGAAAGCAAAAGGGCGAGCATCACCGCCTAGTAGGCGCGCTGGTGCGTGTCAAGAGTGTCAGCAGCTCAGACCTCCTCCTTCCTCGTTAACTGCCCAGCAAGGTGACAATCATAGAACGGCAATCATTATCAACGCTTTCACACACATGCACATAAGCGCTCTCTAATTACACCCAGACACAGCCAATCTTCCCAACACCTAACTGTCACCATTAGAGATTATGTGCCGACAGACTTCATCAGCACACGGCAACAACACCACGGTCCATAAAAACGCCTTAAACAGCTTAAAAAAAGTTAAGTTATGGAGCTATGCTCGGGTAGGATCAACCTTATTGAGACACCCTTAAAGGCAGATGATACGATAAAATGGCCGCCTAGTGGGAATGAAAGCAAAGCTCCTGTTAGAGACTCCAGTGAAAAGAAAATTAAGGGAAAGAGCCTGAAACCAGCGAAACAGGACCCTTGTCCTCCCCGTTGATTTCCGTGTCGGATAAGGCACATCGATGCCAACGATGCAAGCGTGAAACCACTAATCTGCCTCTCTGATAAACGGGTCGAGTCCGACGGCGAGGGACTGCTACTAGGGCAGCCAGTTCGTGGGCATGGAAAGCTGCGAAGGGAATCACCGCCGCGAGTTGAGCCTTGTTAGACCGCTACGGACACACTTCTCGCAGCTGAACATACCACGTTACGCTTCCTTATGAGAACTGCTTCTTTTATAGTCGATATATTTCCTCTTCTTCAACCTCCAATTTTGCCGTGTCTCATGCCTTTAAGGTATACGTCAGTTATACCGCGATGGAGCTCGGGTAAAATTTCTTCAGAACAAGCTTAGCAACCTGCAGTAATGTTGTCGTACACCACTGCTATATCTCAGGGAATTTTCACCCACACATTACAACTCTATGAAAAACTTAACCCCGGTGTAAATGGAGAAACATTTCCGTAATAACTTTAATTATAAAACTTGTCGATCTCACATGACCGACTTTCAGCAACATTACAACGTAATCATATCTCATTCAAACCTTATGAACTTCCCCAATAAACCCTACGCTAGCAGCATAAATTCTTACAGAGCTACTCAATAACCATACATGAGGTTTTTCGGGCTCACAACCAGTGTCAACGTGGTTGTTGCTCACGATCAAAATTCCAGAATCATCCCAAAGGGGGAGGATCTTCCAAATGCTAGGAATTTCCTTTAAAAGGTTTCTTGTTTTTTCTTTCAATCGACTTTGCAAGCCACAAAGAGGATAGGGTCGAAAATATGAGAGCTAAACGTTTTCACGTGCTCCAAGTGTACTATAACATTGGAAAACACGACAACCAGCACAATATTTGATGTACATATGCAAGCGTAATTCGAGAGAAGCTTCTGCTGCCTGGCCTACTCAAAAGCTGCTGCCATACGTTATAGTGCATTGGAGGCGTCTTGGACGTCACAATCCCTTTGTATCGCTTATGTATCAAGACGTCACTGAACGGGCAACGAAGGCGGCACTTCTAACCTCTGTCGTAACGTCACACGCAGAAGCAAAAAAAAAATCGCGGATAGTTCAGTCGGGCGTATCGTACAAGCAGTGTTCAACCCATGTTGCTCAAGTAGCAACCGGTGGTCGTATTTTGATGTTTGTAGAGGGGAGGGGTCGTACTTGCTACTTCCCCCCTCCCCTTTAGAAAAGGGAGTAGTTGAAATATGGGTAAAATATAAGGGAAATTGCAGCGGAAATTATACGAAATTTGTTTGAAAGAGGGGGTCGTATGAAACATTTCATGAGGGAGGGGGGTCGTAAAAACTTTTTGAAAAGTAGCAACGATAGGACCGACCCTGCTTACAAGTCCATGAATCGACCAGCATGCTCAATTTCAGCCAACACTTACCTAGCCGTGTACGCCCTTGGGCAATTTCTCTTTCATTCGATCATACCCCAACCGTTTCTTGGATTTACCTAGTGAGCAACTTTGGTTACAACAGACAAACGGAAAAACACGAAAAGTACCGCTTATATATCGAGGACTTTCAAGATCTTTTCGAAACATAGCACGAGGTCAGGAAGAGTTCCGCATCACCCACAAAAAAGCCAGAATCTGGGTCTTCTTTCTCTAGTATAGATCTCCGGAAATCCGCAACATTTCTCAGAAATATCTCATGAGGAAGCCCAACCGCAATGACAGCTACACAAAGCGAATCAATTTTGAATTTACTCTTGAGATATCAGTTGATGACGATAGACTAAATCAAGCTTCAAGATTTGATGTGCTGTTGCTGGAAGGAACAGCTTTTGTCCAAATTCCTGTGACAGGGACCTGTGCTGCCGAAGGTGAAGGAAATGTAAGCCATGAAATTACTGCAGACGATTTGAAAGTATCAAAGTGACCTTGGTGGGTGTCAAGACACCTTTTCCTCCACCCACCAAAAGGGCAAAAGAGAAACCGTGTTGGGCAAAATTAAAGAAAGATTGTATTAGTAGGTGTCGCTAAAATTTCATTCAAGCTTCACAGCAGAATCAGCCGTCACGTTAAAACAAGTATTAAGATTGCGATCCCCCTGGAATGGGGTCCCACCCCATCCGACCTCCCCTTTCCCTTCGAGGTTGATGGTATCCATACTGTGCACCGACCATCACTTGATACACCATTTCCACTCCAAAAATCCTTCAAAACCTCCAGCTTTCTTGGAAAAGTTGGTAAAAAATACTCCAAGCAAAAACGACCCTATTCTCCCCAAACACCCTTCTCCTTCATCTTTTACCACCAAAAACCCTCAATTTTGACCTTTCATCCAAAAATTACAAACACACCTCACAACCGGCTGGATTTTCCAGATGCATACTTCAATCTGCTTGATAGTGCCTCAAACACAACAGTAGGTAAAGCAAAACAAGCAGGCCGATTATTTTACCACATCCTAGCGATCGATTGAGTAGCTGCTTCTTCTGCCCATTTCTCTTATGGGAGAAAAGAATGAGCACCCGAAGAAGGGAGGAAAAATACCGCACGGACTCATACTCGTTGAATTTAACTAGCCTTTTTTTGTATAGGAAAAACTGACACAAAAAATTTGGAGGGCTTATCAAATCGAAAAGTTAAAAATAGCTCATAACAGTATTCTCACTACTGGTAGTAAAACACGAACTTAGCGCTATCAGTGTACTGGCAGCAATGAGAGATACACGGAAAACAGCTGATAAAACAAGATGATATAACGAGAAAGTGTCTATGTGTAACATATCATGAAACAAACATTCCAATACAAGGTATTCCTTAAACAGCCACAGCCTATTTTGGCTTTTAATTTATATTTTAGTCTCATCAGAAACAGCCGGGTATTGTGTCAGGGATCAAGCTTTCGGCATGGATCTTTTTTTGGAGATGTGCCGCGCCTTCTACTTTTGATGCGTTGGGATAAAACATGTTACATAATGCAGCCAAACGACACAAAAAGTAACAAGAAGATTTTCGGGAATTACATGGAATAAAATAATTGAGCGGCAACTAAAAATACACCTAGTTCTCACATAGTCGTTGTAGAGTTATTAACAAGGCACACTATTGACTGTGGAGAGACAATTTATTCAAACGTTCTCAGTGAGCATTAGAATTACTAGAATTGTACGTTCATAATAGCGCACATATTGCTTGAGATTCAATAATGAGGCTGGTAATCAGTCCGCGTAGAGTAACTCCAATACTAATCAAATGGAACATAAGCACTTGAACAAGATCACTGAAGCGACGCTCTAAAACACACTTTCTAGCGCTTTCGAGACCCACAAAACTTTACTCTCGAGAAACCTACGCAAATACACGATGCTACATCAAGGGTGGATATACGACTCCATCTTTACTGAACCTTGGTTCATCATAAACCCGCGGATCATTTTTACCGGAGACCTCCCATACTGAAGCACTTCTACATGATCGGTGGCAAAAGAATGAATGGTTTTCACAGTAACAACCGCTGAGGCCAAATTTGCGTCCGACTACTCGAGTATAAACCAAAAGGTGTGAGAACAAAAAAAAAACATTGGAACAACTCCTACTTCTCCTACAGGGCACATCACGTTTTGGCGTTTGCGGAAGTGGGCGTTTCAACGGATGAGTGGATGTTTGCAAATACTCAGTTGTCTTCAACTGGACAAGGAATTTTCCTTCTTCTCCGAGACTCCCTCATGGTACTCGCGAACCCTTTTTCACAAGATAGTTATCCCCGAGCCGTTTTAAACAAATCAAAAGTAGATATATAAACATCCAAAATCATCACATTATAGAACAGAACTGGTATACACGATTAGCAGAGTTTCACTTCAGAATTTCAGGTTTCTGACAGGTCTAGGAGCCCTCAGACCACAAAACAGAGGGTGGACCATTCGAAAGACACTGTTTACTGCCGCCGATTGAGAATTACCTCTCCAATCTCTCAAAACCACTTTATTTGAGTACCATTCCAATCTAGAACTAGTGGAAAAGGAAAAAATAAAAAAAATCGTGGGTAGTGGAAAACAAAATACGATTAGCTAGTTTAAACTGGAAATTAAGTAGGCACCACCTTACTCTGAGCAGAAATCGTATAATGAGTATGAGTTCTCTCTAGTTATACTGCTCCTCTTGAAGAGAAATATTACATATAAAACAGGGACAAAATAAACAAATATAAAAATCCTGACAAATAGTCCAGTTTAAGCGGCTTTTATTTTGTTAAATTACCTTAGATCAAAAATTTGAAATTTATGAATAGTCACTGGAAATGAGCAGATAGAAGCCTATACTCAAAGCCAGATGAAGGCTTCACACCACTCATTCCTATTCTTCTCTTCACATGAGCCGACAACGCAGTCATGGCAATGTAAAAAGCCAAAGAAATTTCCCAACACATCAACCCCATAAGGCCTACTGACGTACTCCAAATCAATGCCAAAATCACAGGATGATGCTTATTTTGCTGAGAAAACAAAAAGAGAATAAGCTTCATGTAGCTGTTTTTTAGAGCACGTCTATTCAAAAACACGAGGTACCATGCACTCATTAGGGAGGACAAGGTTGGATGATGGACGGCGTTCTTCACAAAATGAACACAGCGCTATGATGGAGTGGGGAAACTCAGAGACTGCACAACACATCGCGATATTGCACTTTTGCATATGAAGAAAACAGGTTTCAGAGGAGTCGTCGGACCGGCAACGAGTGCCTTACGTTCATCTCTTCAGGCGTCTAAAAACATTTCGTAGATTGAAGCGATATGCGAAAACTCCATCATAGGAGTCTGAGCTGGTCGACGTGGGAAAAGTCGCAATGAGAAGAAGGAATTATTGCCTGGAACGGAGGGCAGCGGGAGGACCATAGTCGTTCTCGATGGAAAACCAGAAAATAGAAGAAAGGTGGGGAAGACCACAAATATTCACCTCTTTTCGAAAACGCTTCAGACAACTCGTCACATAAACCAGTTCACCTTGTAAAACTATCCAACTAACTGCAATTTAGCAAACTGCTGCCGTGAACTTCACAATACGCCTTTTCAAGGTAAAGCGACTTGTCGACGCAACGTCTGGTAGGCATTCGGAACAGGGAAAACCCTCTTTCTACAACATTTTCAGTATTCTATGCCAAATGAAAGGCTTACGGATAGAAATTGACCTCTCATGGATCACAGCGGTTCTTGTATCTGCGCATCAATTCTCCTTTTCTGGTCATCGATAACTAAAATCGTGACCATAAAAGGATTTACTAACATCGTTAACTACGATGAAACCGGATACATGGGCTGTTACTCGAGTCAAGTTATAACTAATTTTCGAGAGGAACGAGAAAACAAATGGTGAATATAACAGCAAGACTGATGCAATCCTTCTGTTGGCACTCTTGCCCACAAGCAGGTCCGTGCTGGCACATGTGCACACGCGATCCCCAGCGGGTAGGGGAAAATTCAAACAAGGCTCTTCTGCATTCCTAGTACGTGAGTGTTTCAGAAATGTTAGCCTACGTTCGTGAAAGGGCTGCAAGCAAATGTGTAAGCTTGCTCAGAGTCACTGGTAACCTAATGCCTGGCCGAAAACTGTCAGAGGTGAGAGGAAAGAAGAGGAAGAGGGAAGAGTACTTCAAATGCAACTTCGTATAATGTATGCTATACACTATTACCCGCGTTGAGTTACTATACTACACATTAAAGGAGGAATTCACGATTAGAAGGTCGAAGAAAGGGAAACTGACCTAGTTGAGGGACCCACGGACCTCCTGAGGGTGCGAACTGACGCGCAATTCGCATGGAAAAATTTGACCTCGGCGACCTATCATGCCTCAAAGCTGGCGGGTCCGGCGATCTCCGCCCACCGATCATCTGATCACTCGCCGTAGTTCAATACGTGGCGAGTGATTAGATAGCTGAGAGAGCGTAGTGTTGAAGCACAGCGATGAGAGTCGCATCAATGCTCGAATCAACGGGCAAGGAAGGGGTACCATTTCTCGGGTTCTGGGCCGTTTCTCATGGTTCTTCCTTCTTTCGTGTACCACTCACCATCCCTAGGTTAATTTGAAATGGGTTGCTTTTTCATCGTGAATTCGTCCTTTAAGGTAAACTCCAAAACGTCGAGCTGCAAGTTATACCGATTGCTAATATAAATTCAAAAATATAACAACAACACAAAAAAGAAATGAAAGAGGAGGCACGATATTAGCTTAGAGATGCTCTGCTTCGACGATTTACGGAAATGAGACTGCCACAGCTGAATGATCTTCATAATTCTATCTACTTTCAGCTATGTCTCCGACCAAGAGCTAGACCCCGTTTCCCACAGCAAAATCGCCTTAGACGCCAATCACCCTGATGGATGTCGTGGCAGATAGCAAGCTGCTTGCTGCGCTCCTTGGCTATCTTCTTGCTCGAATTCTGTGCATAGAACGTATGAAATAATTACATTGGAGGTAAAGCCATTGCATTCTGCGAGGAAATGGAGATAATGAACATAATGTCAAGTGTTCATTGAAGACTCAACTAACGACTTAAGCCGGCAGAATCAATCCCATCCATGAAACGCACGTGCTCTCGACATAAGGTCCAATTATCTGACAAACTAATGAACTATCACTAATACTAACGAACCGATAAAATTACTCAAACGCGTTCAGTGGACTGTAAATGAATTAATGAAGTTGTTGCAAATGATCACAAACTTAAACGGAACACATAAACGTCTTTGACGGCGCCCTTGGCCAGTAAATACGCTAGCTTGGATGATTTGCGGCCACAATCTGCCCTAATCGTAGTATTGACCAAATTCAAGCCTTCCTCTCAGAGAATGCTCGAGAAAATTTAAATCGAGTTATATTGCCGAAGTACTTCCCACAACAACAGAAACTTCTCTCATATCACTATGGTTCTGTTGGATAGAAAAAATGGGGGTGGTAAGCAAAGGCAGAAACTAACTCAGGCCACAGCTTCACTATGAAGCGATGTTCCGAATTTCCGAAGGTTCCCAACTCGAAAGCGTTTCAGTATCTCACAACCTCGTAATCTTTACTTGTAAGTACCAAGTCATTCGGAAGGGTTCCAACCAACTGATTTCTATTCGTACAATCAAAAAAGCTGTAAGGCTGCAGGTTATATTAAGGCCTCCAGAAATAATTATCAAGATTATGCTTAAGAAGAAAGCAGTGTGAAACTTCATGACGAAAAAGATGTTTTGAAAAAGCCGCCGACAACTCAGCTGTTGTATTAAAAAAAAGCTAGTCACAATGACAGCCTATAACTTTGTATTAAAAAAAAGCTAGTCACAATGACAGCCACAATCAAGGATGTTGTAATACGGCACGGCGGCAAGGGTCAAGTGTACGTCACAGAATCTGCATTGTGGAAAGGATAGTATTCACTAGCTTTGGGAAGGGGCCATACTGGAAAGCGAGCGTTGAGCCCTACAGTGGATTCCCTAGCCAAATTAAAAACTAATTTCCACTATTTAAATGATCATGACCTAAAACGGGTAGCGTGATTTTTGGGAGGCAGAATGCGAGGAGGTGGGCGATTCGTGGGGTCGAAATAGCGCAATTCTGCAATGTCTTGCTAGTTGTAAGGCTTCTTTCAACCAGAAAGTGAGAGTGTATAGGGAAGAGCATACAATTCGTTGAGTACCAAGTTTAGGCCAAGTGAAGAAAACAGAACGAGATGTTACCTACCTAGTGTGTGCATGCGTGAGAGCTCGCACTACAGAACGCTGAATTGCCTGGCCTCATGGTTGAAAGAAATGCTTAGGCCCAATACTGGTGGCTCAGTTCTGCAAATCGTCAGTTCTTCTGTTCTGATCAATAATGGAAATGGAACTGTGAAACACCAAACCTCTCCGAAGGGATAAGCCAATAAAAAAGGATTCCTCAGTGTGGTCGGAGGCCAAAGAAGGGAAACATACCTAGTGGAAGGAGGCGACCCCTGCAGCTGCAGACCAGTGAGCAATTCACAGCGAAGGACACGCCCCCCAGCAAACTGGCATATCCATTCACGCACCGCTAGCGCCGCTGCCCACCCACTCTCTCGCGATCTGGCTCTAGCCGCGTGGCAGAGAGAGCCAGGGTGAATAACGGTCGAGGAAATCCTCGACCATAGCTCTCTACCATGCGAGAGTAGTGCCGAGAGTGAACATCCGCGCGGAGAGCACAGACGGCACGGCATGGCGAGTGTGAATGTCCGCGCGAGAGATCGTCTCTGATCGGGCAGAGAATCCTCGACGTGCCGTTGAGGAATCCTCAAGCGATATTCACCCTGTGAGAGAGCGCATTGATGAGGTCTGCACGATGATTAACAGCAAAAGTGGATCCCGATTCCTGGGTTCTAGGTGGTCAATGATCACGTCCATCTTCCATTGACCACCTACCTTAATTGCTTGTGGGGTATTTTCATCGTTAACTCTGCCCTTAGTTCATGGCCACTAATTCTTCTCACTTGCGTCACAGGATGTCTGTGTGAACTTCAAAGCTACCGAGAATAGACACTAAAATGCTTTCGCAAACTCCTTTTGCGCTCCTCTAGGGATTCGCCCGTTACGCACGCACTCAACAGCAGCCACACTAATTGAGTTCATCAGCCACGAAATTTCTCCTAATGGCACACACTATTGAGATATTGTCAATGAAGAATCGAGAAGACATAGATGAAATGGGAAAGGACGCTTCGAAGCTGCCATGGCAACCCTTCTTGTCCTTGATGAATACTATCACATTACTATCATTACCAGATATAATATCACAGTCCTACCCCACCGTAATAACTTTACTATGTATAAATAAAATTCTTCATAGATTTCTTCTTGAAACCTCATAAACAATCGGAATCGAAAACTGCAACCCAAAGGACTGAAGAAACCGCCTCATCTATCACTAAATCTATCATATCATTAAGATAGTTAGGAAAATTTTAAAGAATATATATATAAAACAAACGGCTTAAAAACAAGCAGCAAAATAGACAAGGCCCTAGTTGTGCAAAATCAAAACAAAAATTCGAAAACTTTGCACTCACCTGCAACTTATCTATTCTTCTTGCACTTTCGTAAAGAGAATAAGTAAGAGGTTAGTAGTGGTTTAAATTTATGCTGATCGAATAATTCCGGCTTTCGCAGTAAAAATTGTGTAGAATCGTTGCTTTCAACGATTTACGCTGGCAGATAGCACATTATGCACACAAGTACCTTGGTAACCGTAACCTATAGCGATAGAACACCATGTTCGTAGATATTAATCTACGTCACAAGATGAATTACTCGATTATTCTTCCCCTGTGACTCTGCTGCCGGTGGCCAGTTTTACATTCAAGGAAGAAAAACTATTGTCAAATGCAGAAGAGAACTTGCAAAACGAATCGTGAGTCAGTCCTGGAGGCATTTTGTATTCCAGGATCTCCTCCTCTCCACTTTTTTGTGTAATCCAGAAAGGCAGAAGAAGAAAAGTGAAATTTGATCATACTGTGAACCCTCTCTTTTAGAGCAGCTACCCTCGTTGATTCCTCTACAGCTGATTCCGTTCAGAAGAAAAAACAATCCCGGCTCTTTCAATTTTAGCCCATTACAGAGAGCTTGGTGAAGCCCATGAAAGCTTCTAACCTCCTTGATGAGTCGGAGTGACCATCGTGCCCTGAGGTGACATGTACGGTCGCATCTGTTGATGTTGAGGAACCTGAAAGAAGAAAATTAAGAAGAAAACGCGATCGAAACTTACAGAGAAATGCTTTTAACAAAACGATTTCTTGAATCTACCTTTAGGACTTTAATGTCTCTAGCTTTTCATCCGATAAATCTTCAGTCATAAAATTAGAAAAAAGAACCTTTAGCTTCCCTCCAAGCATTATATTTGAAGTGATATTATTATAAATAAATATGAAAAAAGGGCTTTACATATGCTACAAATGGGCAATGCTACAGACAGGTATATTGAAGGTGATGGAACCCCGTTACAAGCTTTGCCATGACCAGCGAAGGGGTCGAGGGAATGAAAATGACTCGAATCGGAAGTGGGAGGATAGTTCAGAGTGCGTCGGGTGCGAATGTATGAGAAGCGGGAGGAGCGAACACAAGTGCTGTGTAATAGGTTGGGCACGTCAAACAGTGTTACAAATTGAACATGAATTTATCCAGAAGGCGTATTTATTTATATATTGTTTATTTATTTACTGTGCGCCCAGGAGACGCGCTTTAACAAGTCAACAAGAGGGCAGTTAAAGGTAGCAGCTCTTAGGACTTCAACAATAACTAGCAAGACACAAAAAGGAAAACAAAGTGTAAAGTATAAAATAAGATGAGGGTGACTGCTGCAGCACAAAAGGACAAACTCAGATGGAATAACGTGAACATTGAGCAAGATGTATGCAAAATGTCTTTTCGCCATAGTAACGCTCCCAGAAAAATCCGTCATTAGTGATTATTCAAAGTATTTGAAAAAAACGAAGTATGGCCCCAAAAAGTGGGAAGAAGCGCAAATTGGCCCCACATTCGAGGTTATAAATCCAAGTGGGGCGCAAAGGAAACTCGTCAATACTTCAGTTGCGTACCTGCTGAGAAAGACTAGTCAAACACTGAATCGATAAAAACTTCATACATCGGAATATTCTTCAGAGTGCGTTTCAACATAGACAAATTTCCTCAGAAATGTGCCCAAAGCTCTGACAAATAAGTGGTTGTCAAGGTGAATTTCAAGTAACAACGTTCAGTCCCCAAAAAAGCCGCTCTTACAGTGCCCATCCGCCAACGATTAATGATCTCCAGATCTTTGATGTTCAACTACCGCTAATATTATTCAAATTACATATTAATTCTCTGAGAGCACAAATACGAAAAAAAGATGTTTGGACAGTCGGAATCGAAGTTCGAACAGGAATTCATTTGATATCGAAGCAAACCTATCCACGGATTTCCATGAAGCCACTGCATTTTGCAAAAGGAAAGGTATACAAAAATGGCCAAACTATTAAATTCAGCAGGGAAATAATTCGAAATTTTGATCATAACTAGTCAACACATTACTATTCGCCGTAGTGCGAGTACGCCCTCAACTCAATCATGTTTTTTAGTGAACTGTATCAAAGGCGGAGTGTACGATAAGGCAGCATTTCAATGATAATTCATGCCCACGAAAGAAGACAAAAACGAGAAAATTGCCCCAAAACGCTTGCAGAAATGGACCCTCTTCCTTGCTCACATTTTTTCGCATTGAATGCGACTCTCATGGTGCTGCCTCATCCGAGAGAGGGGCGTCCCGCGGTAATAGCGCATAAACTGCGCGGTGGAAAGGCAATGCTAAATCGCCGGAAATATCTTTCGATGTGAACTGCATGGCGGACCGCACCCTTAAGAGATCCGCTTGTCTCTCAACTAGGTAAGTCTCCCCTTCTTCGACCCAAAGCCGAATTAATGTATTAGAAGGATGCGCGTCCGTGTAAAATCGTGCGCAACATGGTGGACGCCACATGTCAAATTTAGTAGAACTACTCCTTTCACTTTTGACTGTTCAATCCCATGGACAGCATTTCCTTGTGTGATCACCGGCAGTGATAATGAGCGGGATATCATGAAAGTCAAATGTGAGAGCTTGCTCAGATTGAAGGAAGTGATTACGATAAAGAGGGAGCATCGGGAAGCATATGCACCACACGAAGCAGTTACTTGGCTGCCAAGGAAGCGAGGTGTGGCGCTTTCACGACGAAAGGTGCGCTGGTTGCTGAGCAGGACTTCGAAAGCACTCCGCCCCAAAAGCGATCCGCCCACTAGTTACTTGGTGATTTGGACGAGCTGCGTTGCCAGCAGCGGCACAACTGGAGCAACTCGATTGGAGCATGGTTTGGCATGGCGCCACCAAATGCAGTGAGGTTTCAGCACACGTCCGTCGCTTCAGCTGCTGCCCGTCCTTGAGCGAAGGTCAACGGCCAAACAATGAGGTACCGTTGTGCCTTTTCGTGACTAATTTCTCTGCTTTTTTTTCGCCACTGGCGCACCACTGAGCATCCCTACGTTCCCTGTCCCTCTGACCCCTACCATAATCGCTGCCTTTAAGGGAATGGGTCACGATCGAATTGGTGACGGGTAATAGCTGGGTGCGTTGCACTAGCAGAAGCGAAAACGTGGTGAACATGGTCTTAATACATATTAAAGCAGTTGATATTGGACGTGCTGCTTGAGAATAGCGCAAAAAATATTGAAAAAGCCTTAAATAAGGTCAGCCTTTCTGGACGATGAAGAAATCTAGGAGAGAAATATTCGAAGGAATACTGGGCACTGAGGTGAAATATTAGACAAAGAAGAGTGAGCATAGAGGGGAGGAGAACGGAGATAGCAACAATGGACGTGTATGGCGACTTATGGCGTTCATGGTAGCAGCGTTTGAGCTCTCAGAGCCCGCGTTTTGTCGCAAAGGTGGCCGTATTTTCGAGGGAGAGCCGCAATCTCTCAGCCAATTTTTTAC
>MU873002.1:2401-16024 GCA_036418205.1 Ostertagia ostertagi | reverse complement strand
TCAATGTCATTGGCACTGGAGCAAGTAGAGTTAGGTTCGTGAAACTCGTCCAACGCGCCTCTTCTCTATCCCAAGGTGGAATGTGGCTGAAATAGGGAGGTCTCTGTACGGGGCGTAATCGGTGGTTTCGTTTGCTTTCCTTCTCTTTTCCAGACCACCTCCCACCTCTAGCTTCATAACTGAACGCTTTTCCACACCTATTTTATCCCGAATCTTGCCTTTAAAGGTATCACCTTGGTGCGAGAGCTGCCTTTCAAGCAGTTCGCTAAGCAATTTGGTGTTATTCTTGCAGGAGGGGGAAGCTCTCGGCGTTGGGAACCACAGAGGTGAACTATGCATTCTGCCGAAATGAGCATCGCGTAAGTGGGTGAAGGGAGGGGGCAGGGAAGGGCGGGGAAGAGGGAAGGAATGACCGACCAACGTACAACTTCATATTTTATCCTCCTAGAGGGCTTTGATATCATCCAATCCGACTAAGGGAGTTGTAAGACTTGGTTGGTCCGGAATTCGAACTAACCTAAGATTAGATTTTGAACCACTATTTCTAATAAAGTCGCCTGACATTTCTTTACAACCACAGAAGAGTGAACAATTTCGAAAAGTGGTATAGTTGTAACAGTGGCACAATTGGATTGATAGGATTTCCATCCTCGGCGAGTCAAGTCAAAATTTATTTTATTGTTTATTTTTATTTATTTATTTATTTACTGGATGCACGCGTAGGTGCGCTGTTCCGGATACAGCAGAGTACAGCTTATTCAGAAAAAATCTTAATCCTATTTGTTTCTGAACTTGCGAACTCTGTAGATGCCTGCACCTGTCAGTTGTTTCAGAACACTGAAAAAGTCTCGTTGTAAGAACACTCCATGATAGTTGAGTGAAAATTGTTATTTTCACAAGAAATTTATACGGATGTGGATTCAAAGGGATAGCGACAATTCGATGGTCGGATGTGAGATTATGCGAGAAGGATAACCCACGCAAAGGTCATCACTTTACTGCGATTCTCTTGGCCAACTTATTTTTTGGCAAGGTCAACCGTCGCGGTCCGCCGATTTCGAAAAGTTCACGACTCCAAGAAGGTCCCCAGACGCCCATCTCTGAAATGACCCCTTTCTGAAGTTGCAGATACTGCGTCATCTCCTACATGCACTCTATTTCGGAAGACGAGAAGAACGTTGAGTGCAGACCACACACCACAAGTGACGACGGCCACGAAAAAATTTTCTTCTGCCGTCGTCACTTGTGGTGTGCGGTCTGGCACGTCGACGCTCTTCTCGTCCTCCGAAATAACGGGTAAGTACGGAGGCATTGCGTAAGACGTAAAGTACAAACACCTGTATCCAGGCTGCTTCCTGTCAGAATTGAGAAGATATACCTTCTCTCCCTCATACGAACTTGAGCGGTAATCGTGACATACCTTTCACTTTCCTAGCTTTGAGTGAAAGGAGCGAAAGAGCGAACTCAGCAATTTTCCCCTTGAGTTCAAAAAAAGGAAGCAGCGCCAAAGAAATAGCCAAGAGGGCCCGTTCGTTCCTTGAAATGTAAAAGTCGAAAAATTGGATAAACTTGGATTCTGCCGCCTTACAAGTTTTGAGATATGCTCTAAGTTTACCACAAAAGTGGGAAAGTATATTGTGAAGTCCATCTCTACCTCAATTTGGAATGGGGTTGTTTTGCCCATCGTAAATATCTCCTTTAAAGCAACAGTTCAGGGAGGGTCCGAAAATTTCAATGCCACTACTACTGAGGGATACACGAGCCCTAGTGAAGAACATATGCAGTGGAAATAATAAACGAACTTACCTCAGAAACTCAAAAACAGGGTGGAAAGTCCCTCAAACATGGGTGTTCTTGGGGATTTCCCCAATCCCGCCCCCTTGCCGGCCGTCATTGGACGCGTCGGCAATCGTGCTCGTTTTGGGACCACAGGGAAAATTGATTGAAAAATGGAGCGCGTTTACAGCGGGCACGTTCAGACAACTCGTCCAACGTGCGTCTTTATCCATTGCTGAGCGGCAGAGGGAGAGTACCTGTCTAAGACCCTCCCCGACGTTTTTTTCCAGTTTTTCATACATTAATCGTCTGGTTTTCATCTACAACTTCATTATTGGTGGTTTTTTCCCGCGAAACCGTTCCTGAACTGTTGCTTTAAGGGAATTTCTGCTCACTTCTCAATAAAAATTGCCCTTCACAACTTTTGGTTTTGAGTCTGCGGGCAGATACTTTCGAGCATGAGAGTTTTTGAGGTCCTAACTATCATAAGTTCTTTTTTGTTATCGTGAAAAAGGCAAGGGAGGTCATTCAGGGTGTGCCAAGCTTTTTCAAAATGGTTTCTTGCATGACATTGGGGCACATATGGGGACCACAGAAGCATGGTTCATTTTTCCTGAACGGCCCTCTGAATACCAGAAAAGGGGTCCCTAGTTCGATTCCTCGTGGTGACAAATTTTTGCATTTCGAGTTGACGTTCCAAATTCGCGCAAAATGGAGTTAGCATGAATAATTAGTACCATGTTCATCCGTCAGTAACCCTTACAAATAGACTTTGATTGAAAAACTGGTGAAAAAGGTGTGACTAGGGACCCCCTTTTCTGGTATTCAGAGGGCCGTTCAGGAAAAATTAACCATGGTTCTGTGGTTCCCGCATGTGCCTATATCATGCAAAAGACCGTTTTGAAAAAGCTTGGCACACCCTGAAGACCCTCGTTAGCTGACAGATATGAGTTGTGCTTCGTAGTCAAAGATTGAATACGAATATGAATAAAGTCCTTCACGCTATAAGTTTTCTTTGGAACCCCTAGAAGTCAACTCTTCCCTGCCATTGCACATCCCTACATAATCCAAATACCTCGGAATCTACCTGAAACACCTTCCACTGGTGAGGAATGAAATCTGAAGCGTTCGGCGCTGGCAAGTCCTGCTCAGAGGTGAGCCAACACGCTTGTGGCTCAAAATTAAAGGATAAAAGGATGAAGCGCTTGCTGTTAATCAATCCCGTCTTGGGATGCGGCACGAATTCTACTTTCATTTGTACATCGGCTTGCGGTGGCCAGCCGATGTGCAAGTCAGTGTTTTTATCCTCCTAGACAAGTCTGGTACCAGTTAACCGACCCCGGAGGGATGGAAGGCTTGGTTGGCCCTGGCGACTCACGACCCAGGATTCGATCCCCGACCGCTCGCGTGGTAAGCGTGCCACTTGCACTACATCCTTCTGCCGCCCTTGGCTTTCAAATTGCGCAGCGGAATTTGAACTGAGAAAAGTCTATTTCCTTTCGCTATGGCCATGAAAGCCGGCTATTACGATCCCTGTCGTGCTACGAAATTAGAGAGACTAAGCCTATAGATTGATCTAGCTCCATTTGGACTGAACTAACATAACATGGTCGTCACTTTCCTTGCGGCCTCACACAATTCTCGTGCTTCACCCTCCTCCACCACTGAGCCAAATACGACTCCCGCTCAGATTAACCAAGTGTACAAGTGTACGGTTTACCCTGTATTGGTATGTGGGATATGATATGGAGAGTGAGTTGAAAAACATTAAAGGAATCTTGCGCGGAAAAATCATGATTCTATTTCAGCCATAAATCACTGGCTTGAGACTCATTATCCACGATAATAGTGAAAAGAACTGAAGTATTGCTTTCGTTTTGATTAGAAATTCGAAAACTCGAAAAGGCTGCTACGCGTTCGAATTGCCCACGGACGTCTTTCACGAATGCTGGCGACGGGGATGCTCAAACTTGGTTCTTGGAGTGCATTCACTAGAAGCTCTTTCTGGCCTTCTGCTTCGTTGCATTCACATCTTACACTTCTACTCCATCCTATTCCATCGATCGATTTGTCTCACTCTCCGAAATCGCGCGCTTTAACCCGATTCTCTCATTGCGTCGCCTGGTACGTAGCCGGCCAAACGCCGTCTTCTTTCCATGCCTCGCCTGGCTCTGCCTCCTGGTCCTTCGATGGTCCATAACGTGTAGTTTTTGTACGTTTGTTTCTCTTCAGAAACCGAATCTTCATGCGTGAAACTTTGTGTGCTATTTCCAGTGATCACAACTGACATATTCATGTTAGGAAAGAGTGCAAGAATTTTCCGCGCAAGATTCCTTTAAGGCGAGAGAGAGGATTGCCCGTAAAACGAGCTCATAGGGGAGGCTCATTTTGTGCAATTCCCGATGTCATAGCCCATCTCAGCTAACCAAGCGCGTATCGCGTTTTCTGAACAGCTTCATCATCGGTCAGTTCTGTCATCGCGCTGCGGGCCATTTCCACGGGTAGGAGCAGTCACCCCAAGTAGCCAGCCGGCACCGAATGCGCCCACACACACGACGTGTACTCGTCCGTCTGCGCTCTGCCGTTCGGAGGCAGAGACGCAGGTTAACCTGCACGCTGTGGCTGAGTCATCTTTCAACAGCTCCCTCATGTTTCTTTCGTTCTTTCGAACTTAGTCACCCCAATTGTTGCCCTGTTTCCCCAACGAAATCGACATTCATTTCATAAAACTTCTTTCCTGTGCTACATTTGCTCGACGTTCCGACTTTTCGTAAAATTGACGATGAAATGTAAAAAACTCAAATGTTGCTGCTTAGGTGGCTCGACCAGTGGCAACTGGTCCTGAAAGTTGTTTGTTTCGTCTCATGCTTATTGTCAAAAACTCAAGTTAACATTTTCACGGGTAATGAAGAAACATATCTATGTAAGAGGCTTCACGCAATCCTTTTTTGATTCTGGCGGTTTTTGTTTTCAACCTTAGGAATTTCCTCTCCTTCCTGAATTAGCTTCAATGACTTTCGATGAATTTTCATAATTTTACTAATACTTCCATCGATTTTCCAAGAGAAAAATGCATTGCATGTTCATCCAATTTTTTAACACACTGTCAGTGGCAGATGTCTGGAAATAAGAAGCTGCTAGCAATAATAGTCCCGTTGTGCGAGTTGCGCCATGGCTGGCAATAAATCAATAAATTCGGCCTTTGGCTTCCACAATCCGTTACTACTTTCAAGTGATTGATCACGTCTTTAAAATCAATGACAGAAGTGACAGTACAATTTTTTAAGAGGAGTTCTTGCTAAAAAATAGTGAATCCCTCAACATTTGCTTTCGTAACCTTCACTTTTTTTTTACTTTGCCACAACCTAATACTTTTTCTTCTCTTCTAGGTCATGGATTGAGTAATTATGCAGTAATGTTCGTAATAGTGTAATGTTTTCGTTCGCGTCGTCTGTTTCTCACAGATATCTTCTCACGCGCATTGAGTACAAAACCTTTGGCGCTCTTCCAATAGGTGGAAAGGGAAAGGTGTTTGGCAGAGCACCCAAGACAAGGCCAAGAACGATGAGGATTTGTTTCTAAATCTGTGGAAGGTGAATCGGATCTTCCAACCACCCCCATCCCCTGCCCTCCAGATTAGGCAAAAACCCTCATTATGGGCGCATGGAGCACATATCATTGGAAGACCCATCAGCGTTCCATCGGTCTAGGTAGCAGTCCCCATTCATTTAGCTGAGTAGTAGTTGATTCTACGCACCATCCAGCACCAAAATAGCATATTTGAAGAATCAAGAAATGGCTAGAAGGGATGCTAACAGCTTAATGTAACTTTTGAGGGCTCGTTGACCAAAGTTAAGATTACGGTAATCTATTGCACCCACCAATTCTTTTCAGCAAGTGCCTTACTTTTAGATGACACCAGTGACACCAGGGAAATTTTGATGTGACTGTGATCTGAGAAATGTTGTCTTCGACGAACTACTTGCCAGTAAATGAGCATTGCGCTGGCAAACTCTGGCGAGTTAATGCTAGAGAATCACTCTCAAGTTTTGTCAACGAAGAGACGGCTTTTTCATTTATGCATGCCTTCGAAAATGCGTTGTTAAGTGGTTGGATTACTTGATAGTTTGCCGTCACCGCTAGACTTCTGATCATGCTTATCAATCTGTATCACGACCGTGTCGCTGCCAGTTTCTTTCGGACAGCCGTTAGTCTCTGCTTCTGCTCACGAGGCTCTTCCGCAAGTGCTGACTTCTAGCTGCGAAACTGCAATTGAGTATCTGGGTATTAAATTTATACTTGGCGTAACACAGTCATTACAGTAGTAACAAGTATTCAAACTGATAATGTGAGGACAAATATTTACTAGTTTTATCAGTTTATACATCGGCTTTTTTCAAATGAGGTTTCTTTTTGAAGCTGGATCACCATACAAAGACGATGAGAACCTTTTTAGCAAAACGTCAGTGTCTTCCGCAATATAGTATCCTCTTCCCTTACCAATTAGTCAGTGTTTTCTCCTCCTCCCTTCTGGAGTGAGTGCGAGGTACAAGCTTACCATTAGAGCAGCCATGATGCTGTTCATCATCTGTTTATGACTTGCTTCTCCTTTCCCTACTTTGTGCCATTAACTTGAAGGTACTTACCTTATTCTTAGTTGTTCTCAATTCTGCAAGGTACTCTTTTCCACTGCTGGGGTATTGGGACATTCATAAAGCAATCTAAAAGAAGGCGAAGGGAGGGAGCACTATTGGTGTTAAGTGCCAAGCAGTTATTATAATTGAAAATCGTCGTCACCTACTCGTCCAAGCGTTGTTTAACCATTTCTGCCGTTGTTCTTTCGCGAAAGCAAGCGCATACAGACAAAGGGGAATGGCTGACTTAGCGCGGAAAGGTACGGATAAATAAATGGTGGACCCGGGCACTGACGCTTCACAGAAAAGCTCCTGGACTGGTAAAGCACTTATCATTAATGATAGGGGATTGCGAGCTCGTAATAGGTTCTTATTTAGGAAAAAGAGCAAAGCAGGAATTTGACCCGTCACAAAATTTGGTTGAAATTGCCTATAGGGTGCTGATGGCACCACTACCACGCAAACGGGTCGAAAAAACAAATTATTTGACGTTTAAAGAGCTTGAGATGCGCCATACATGTCAATTCGATGTCGACTTGTAATAAATTTGAGGAATCCTTAAATCACCAAGGGAAGGTAGCTGGGTAGTCGTTGCAAAAATTGTAGCATTTCTCCTCTCGTTCTGAATGCTACCACATACTTTAATGCCAAGACCGATCCGAGTATGAGTGCATACGAAGGGGTTTGATCATCACGGAGCGCTTCCCACTCATATCCATTTTCTATATGAAAGCGAGGTTGTGAAGGATGTAGATGAGGACCTCAAATAGATAGGAAATTTTGCGCATCTGCGCAACAGCTGCGAAAACAGTAGCCGGGAGAATCCAGAATTTCTCGTCGCGGTGTTGCGTTCTACTGAGTGGCTCGATCTTCACCCCATCGTTACTATTTAGTTCCTTCAATTGGTACACTTACCATTAAGATTAGTTTCGATCTTCACCCCATCGTTACTATTTAGTTCCTTCAATTGGTACACTTACCATTAGAATTAGTTTCAAGGTAGTAGTTCTCCATTTCAATAGACAGATGGCTGCAATCAGGAAGTTTTAGCTGGTACGTACTGCGATCAGCTCGTATACAAGATCCTCAACCGGCATCTTTATATCTTTCGGTTATATCCGCATCGAATGATTTTTTTTCGTGGTGTATTCAATGTGACCCATCGATCTCCATATTCACATCCGCTCGCCGTAGTATAAATATTTTCTGTTCACATATAGACCATCTGATGTCAACTTGGCGAGCAGCAGTTGGTGTAAAACCACCAATAGCGCCGAAACCGGTTGAGGACGATGAGTGGGAAACCGATCCTGATTTCATAGTATGTTACTGAGGCGTATGATAATGGAGCAGACTTGTAAAGCAATATTATTCTTAAGAATGACATCAGCGAAAAAGCGAGTCGGTGGGGAGCGAAGACTGTTGAAGGCTCTGGACACCAGGAGCACTTCAATATGGACAAGTTCCGACAAGAGGCATTAATAGCAGACAAAATTCAGCAGGTATGTGAGCAGTACTTCCGTTGACTTATTGCTCGAAGGCTCTGATTGAACACTTCCACAGGAGAAGAAACTTGAACAAATGCCGAAGCCTAGTGAAGGATATGGAGGGAAGTTCGGAGTGATGACTGACCGGATGGATAAGGTATGGAGAAGTCCTGAATACTTGCAGCTCCTTACGCGTCGTTCAACAACTTTATTTTCAGACAGCTGTGTCGTTTGACTACAAGGGAAAGGTGGAAGCCCACGCATCGCAAAAGGACTACTCTATAGGTTTTGGTGGAAAGTACGGTGTGCAAACGGATCGCAAAGACAAATCCGCTGCGGGCTGGGACGAGAAGGTTGATCTATCGAAGCATGAAAGTCAAAAAGGTATTAAGCCATATTCAATTCCCTTCCCTGATTTACTTTCCGATTTTTTCAAGCTCTTGTAGTTGCTCTCTGCTTACATCATTTAGCAGCCACAATATTCACCTTTCTATCAGTTCAATTTTATAAATGTGAATCGTTCAAAGCTAGGCAGCTAAATTGCGAGACCGGCCGATGCTTTTGGTTGTGCTGCTATCATTTGTTGTCAAAAAAGTCTTGTATTGGGTGGTCGAACGAAAAGCTCATTGTCGTTGGTTTTAAAAACGTGGAAGCTGTTCTCTCATTCCCTTCTCTTTCTTTCGAAGCACTGTAATCTTCCGCAGAAACGTTCAATTCTTTCCAAGATGAGCAAAAGTGGGAGAAAGTTTGCTGGTTTCATCATCGGGTAAACGATTCACATCATTCTTCAAATATCCACCGAAATTTTCATGAAAAAAAAAACGCTCTGGCTGTTACTATTTCTATAATGAACTTCGTACTCCCTTAGAATTTGCATGGTCCATTGCATTTGCATCTTAATTAACAGTGGCATTTCACGTATTCAAGATTTCAGAGTTGAACTTTTGCTCGTGTCCGTTTGAGACTTCATTATTTTGGAGTAGCTAGCCGGTTTCTCGATTGTGGGCAATCATAGATATAAGTATTCATGTTCCTGAGAGCGGTGCCTATTGCTACCCTCAGTATATCTATGGTAATGTACAGTGGTGTTTTATACCAAGTCATTCTTCTTGCTCAACTGAGGAAATCGGCGTACTTGGTCGTCGCACAACGACCCTTCATTTTGACAGTACTTTGATCTCTTGCCTTGAGCGTGAGTGATGCTGCACCACCATCCATTGCTCTCCCTCCCCTCCACTCGAAAAGACTCAGATAAAGCGCTCTTTTTCCTTCACTAAAACCATTGTCAGAGATAAGCGCCCTTTTTCCTTCACTAGAACCATTGTCTGTCTATGGTTGTGCAAGAATTTATTCACAGTATTCGTTAAGACGCGTCTACCGGGTATGGAGGAAAATTTGGTGTCCAAGTTGACCGGAAGGATAAATCGGCGGCAGGATGGGACGAGAAGGTTGAACTCTCAAAGCATGAGAGCCAGAAAGGTTTGTGTTTCACTACCGTTGGTTGAAACTGCTGTTCACTTTTTTCTTCTCTTCTTTGCTTTCTTTGATTACTATTCTTCAGTGGTGTTATTGCAAACCATCCGTGTAAAGGCAAGGTCAGGTGAACTGTCCTTGTGTGTTGGTGCTTGTCATCGGGCAATTGTGGGCAATTTTATACTTATCTGGGAGTTTGGCCATTAATTCTCAACAATAGCTCACTTCATGTTGTTTTCATAGCAGACGTTGTTGGCTCCTCTTCCCTTTGTACTTTCCATAATACGCGTTGTGTACTGTGAATAATTTTTCAGCTATGAATTATGAAGAGTACATTTTAGACGCGGCAACTGGTTACGGAGGTCGATTTGGTGTGCAGACTGACAGAAAGGATAAATCGGCCGCAGGTTGGGACGAGAAGAACGAGCTTACGAAACACGAAAGCCAAATGGGTATGTTTCGTTTAATAAATTGTCAATTCAAGACAAAGGGAAGTGTGAGTATTTTTAGATAGAATTCTTAGATGCGGCCGCTGTAATATGTGGTTATATCTAATGAGACTGTTAAAAATATCGTTTCGGCTGTTGGCGAAATATGGGAGATTTTGGAGATCAGAAATATGAAATTGAACAAGGGTTATTAAATAGCTGCATGGAAGTTAAGAATCGATAAGGGAGAACCGCATACGGTCGTCTGCAGGACCTCTAAAGGCACGGCATTATGACAGGTTAAAGGAGAGGAGTTCGGCGATCAGAGTGAAAAAAAACTTCATAGGTGTGGTGTACAATATAACCCTTAGTGTGGCTATAGATGCTGGTGGGCGAACATCCCTTACAAGTCTATTTCCAGACTACAAAAAAGGTTTTGGAGGCAAATTTGGCGTTCAAAAAGACCGTCAGGATGCTTCAGCAGTGGGTTGGGATACAAAGGAGCAAGTTCCGAAGCACGCCAGTCAAACTGGTCTGTTACTCATCACGTTTAGATGAGGAGAAATCGTTTGAAAACCAATGCTTTCAGACTATAAACAAGGATTTGGCGGCAAATTCGGTGTTCAGACGGATAGACAGGATAAAGCTGCTGTTGGATACGATGTTCACGACAACCTTGGGAAACATGAGAGCCAGACAGGTGTTGTCCTTTTTCCTCTCTGACTGAAACTTCTTTGCAACGTTTCTCTTCTAGATTATAAGAAAGGCTTCGGAGGCCAATTTGGAGTGCAGACTGATAGACAGGATCGTAGCGCTGCAGGATTCGAGTACCATGAGCAATTGGCTAAACATGAGAGCCAAGTAATCAATAAAGGTGTTTTTCTTCATCCTTGTTTTAAATTTGATAATACGCTTTCTTGAAGCGTTCTGCAAAGTGTCATATTTTTTAAGTTGCGAACATTCTGAGCGTTTGGCTTCTTCAGGGAATGGAAAGGGAGTTTTGAGGGGGTGGAAGGAGTGGGAACACGGCCATAATATATAACTGCTAGGTTCAATGGAACAGTGACAGACACTGCATTCTACCATTTATCGTGTGCTTTGAAAAGGATCGTTCATCGATGCATCTAAATTTATGGGATGCGTCATTGCTGAAAAGTATATGACATTTGAAAACTGCTCAAGGCTTATCCTTTTGGCTGTAAATTAATGCCCTCGGAAACCCTTTCCAAATCTATCCAGGAGGGCGCATCAAATCAAAGTGTGAAGGGGTTAATCGCACCAGAAAAACGTTTATTCGGTGACAAAAAAGTTCAAGTCGAACGCGAAATTAATACTGATGACAGATCTCGAATGTCATCGTTTAGGTATCGACAAATCAAATAATCAAACTCGTGGTGACGATCGGCCATCACCAAGTCCTGCCAGTCATCGCGAGAAAGTTGAAGTTCCTGCAAAAGCTCGAGCCTCGGACTTACGTGCTCGATTCGAGAAGTTGGCGACTACTGACGTGAGTTGTTCGACATTTTCCTGTCTCATAATTTCTTACATCATATTTTGCATGCAAATGTAGGGACTATTTCAAATAAGCGTTTTTTTCTGAGGATCCCAATAAAAGTTTTATTGATTCTCTTTTGGGATTTTCGAGAATGGAATCTTTCCAGCCTTTGAAAGTTCAAATAAGCGCTTCTGATTCAGAAAATAGGGTACCCTAACAAAATCATTTATTTAGACACTTTATTACAAAGGTGCTAAATTACAACGAGGCGCTTTCCTCGGCTGCAGCTCGAAGCCGTACTTCCTGCTTCCTGAAAATTTGATGACTCAGCACTATTTTGATGACGTTAGAATCGAACTGCGACGAAAACAGCAGTTAGCAGAGCAAATCATATCAAACTGTAACCATTAATCGAATCTAATGTGCTAGTATCGTCATAATAATGCAGTTATTGAGCGCGCATGGTTTCTAACCAATGATCCGGAGTTGTTTTCTAGAAATTTGTGGCACATCTCCGGATGATTCCAAAAAACCTTCAATGCATGTTTAGACAGTAGATCGAGTCGCCGCTGAACGAGAGAGGAGGAAGCGCGAAGATCAAGAATTGCAAGAACGGCAGCGACGCGAAGAGGTGAGTCTATGAAGTGCTGAAGATGACCTATTGTTGAAGTTTCCCGATTGGCCCACTTTTTTAGTTAAGCAGAGAAATAAGCTGTTGCTCATCAACATATCCTCCGCTTAGCAAAGCTTGTTTCTGTTGCTACATATATGAATAGGAAAGTCTAGGATTGCCATTTGGGGTCCAAAATCTTTGAATCTTTTGTATATTACAAAACGTTCAGAAGGGGAGTCCCACAGAAGGTAAGAGAGGACCAGTGATAAGGGTAGTGGGGTGATGAAAGACTCCAAGGCAACGGATCTCACTGAAAATCACCCGAAGTCACATAATGTTTTCATGGTGGCTACCTCATAATTTCCTTTTGGCTGGAGCTAGAGAGCCGAATAGCCTGTACGATGTTCAGGTACGGAACGGATAATTAGAAGCTGTCTGTTCAAGAGTTTCAAATTTTTCCAAAATTTCCGTTCTGAGTGTGAAATCGGGTGTTGTATGCAAAGATATGAAAAAAATGCTAATCTGTTTTTTTCGACTGTATGTGTAAAATTAACTTTGAGGCTCCACGCTGACTGAAGTTTAGGCACTCCCGCCTGCTTAATATTCGTATTGGTATTAGTATTGTGATTTTGTCGCATCGGAAGCGTTTTGTCAGACAACGGCTAGTGTGCCTAGATTCTCGTGTAACATTATTGCTCAGATCACAATTGATACAGTCCACAGCTAAGGTATTGTGTTGTGAGAGGGCAGTACAGGTGTTCTAATCGAATTTCGAGTGGTATAGAACAGTAATATCGTTGCAAATAACAAAGATGAGGAATATTCTTCTAGTTTTTTTTCACAGTTGAAACAGCTAAAATCAACGAAAACATTAGCGCTAATGCTCCCTTTTCCACATGAGTTTGAACTGGTTTTTAAGGAGGAAAGGCAGCGGCGCATCGACGAAAATTGGAAGAAACAAGAAGCGGGAACATCCCGTCGATACAGAGCGGCAACGAGCTGAAGAAGATGCGAATGAGCGAGCTCATTTAGTGAGTAGTTTGGAAATTACGAAAGTGAAACTATATGCGTCCCCATCGGAAGCTCTAATTGTAACACAAACTGGTGAAGTGTCTCATCGGCTGATGAACGGTGCATGACGTCGAATGAATGGGATTAATGTTTCGAATATGCTAGTACGAGACGGGAAGGCTGCAGCAGAGGATTTTTTGCAGGAGCACGGTAGGAATGTAAAGTTTTTTTTAACACGTTGACGACATCGCGCGTTTTGTGTTTTTGCACCCCGTGGGACCAAAGCGATTTTGCGAGCGCGCCGCCGCACACCAAATCCATGAATTTTGAGCTGTAAATCCGCAATACTTAGATGCGATGAAGTGTTTTCAATAATGTTCGATCTGTCTAACTATCGGGAGTTGCAGTAATGGAAGTTCGACCGAAATGACATGTTATGGCCATGAAAAGGCAAATTTTACTTCTTTCCCTTTAGTGGTTCCAAAATTAATTTGGACGTGGTTGTTTCAGTAAAAACACATATCTTCCCATACGAATAGGTTTGTATTCACTTCTGTTATTCCTTTTTATCAACATGTCTACGTTATTGAAAAGAAAACGAGGAATGAATTGAACAGACATATCCGTAAGGTCTGGAAAAATGTCTGCCAAACTAAAGAATATTTGGCCTTTCTGTGAGCCATGTGGTTTTTAAGTATGCTAATGG
>MU873000.1:0-10550 GCA_036418205.1 Ostertagia ostertagi | reverse complement strand
CAAGTCTACAAAAGACACCAGACATACCGCTATGAACATGCGTCGTTCTTTTGCGTACAAGAGGAGCGGCGATTAGCGGCGGTAGTGACACCGCCCCAGAACATTTACAGTACACTTTCCGGTAGCGAGAGTGGCATGATCCTGCGTGGGTGTGGTTCACTAGCACAGAAAACGACTTTTTCTTGTTCGTTGCTGGAATCTAGGTCCACTGATGATCAGCGGTGGACCTGAGGTTCCCGCAGCGGAAAATGTTTCGCGCTGCGAAACGCGAAAAAGCCGCTTTCTGTCCTAGTGAACCACACCCATCCTGCGTTCGCGGGCCCTCCTACCATGCTCACAGAGGGAATTATTCCATTGAATTGTGTGGAGTGTGCCGTTGAATCAGCAAAAAAAGCTCCATATTGCAAGTGAGCAATCGCTTTTCCTACACAAGGGTAGAGCCCCACAGATGGTAAGTGAATATGGGTGATATGAAGTACAGTAAATCACATCATCATCAAAGTTCTAACTCAAGCCATAAGCGGACCAAAGGTCAGAAAACGCGACACGTATCCAACAAAGAGCCCCGCTGTACAATATATCAGTATATACCACCACCAAGACTGTTATGTTCATGAAAGAAAATTAATGACGCGTACGCGTAGTGAAATCCAATGTCGTGATTTCCAGCCAACACGTGAACTGGAGGTCCATTAGATGATGAGCTGCGGAACAACGAATCAAAACGATCTGCATATTTGTGGAATGTACTCCGATCTCCCCACTGTCCCTCGTCCATAAGATCACCTGGAGTAGTCCACATTCAAGTGTATAAAATGCTTGAAAAACTACCAAAAATTTCACTAAGCTTACAAATAGATCGTACCTAAGAAGAAAACGGCATCAGGAGCAAGTAAGTGGAGCGCTGATTGGTAAGCACGATACATTTGCCACTCCCCTTCCACGCAGACCAATATATAATCCTTCTATTTATAAAGCGCTAACTTTGTGTGTCGGTTTGTGTATCTGTATGTGTGTGTGTGTGTGTGTGTGTGTATGTATGTGTGTCCGTCCGCAAAATGAAGTGAGTGAGAAGGAAGCTCATGGGATAAACAAACCGCTAACAAATCGGGTAGCTTACAGGATTTGAGATATCAATGTTTTGTAGCAGGATAGTTGTGATAACACTCTTAGGGCTATATAAACACCTGCTTAGCACACTTCCGTTCATTCCACATGGTGCTGCAGTGGCAGCTGGAGGGCAGTGGAGAGAGGAAGGGAGGATGAGGAAGGGAAGCGAAAAATCTACCGTCATATCATGATTGTGTCCCTTCTACTGTTTGAAACACCATTGTGTTGCATACGCGTCACTTCCACGAGGTGTTGGTGTCACAGGAGGAAGGGACCATAGCGGAGGATAGAAAGCTTGCGCAGGAAAGGAAGGTCCCGGCGGTTGACGGGGGACTAATCTGGTAATAATAAAGGGTTAATGCGCAAAAGAGTAGAAAGAAAAATAGCGTATGGAAAAACGGCACGACAAATGGAGCGGCGAGCATTGAAACCTGCGATTCGCGCTGCTGCATAAGATCTGATCTTGTGGTTGGATCTTCATTCTTATCGAAAATGTTATCAAAGCCTTCACGATGTGGTTATCCAAAAACGCTGCGAACACCCAATGTTGAATAGGAAGTAATGCAAATATCTCACATAGTACATCAAGACAAGCACTGCGTCCCACCCTCAAAGATCGAATTCCATTCAGTGCTTCTATGCACATTTTCTTTTTGTATTTCTTGAATGATAGGAGGGAAATAAGGCGCACATTTCAGTTCGACGCCAAGCACATCAACCGGTAAAACTGAAAAACCAAGTCGAGAAAAATACCTTCGAAGTTTATCAAACCAGTGACCCTGTCGTTCACCTAACAGATGAGTGTCGGAGATAAAGAAAACACGAAGTTCGTTCGTTAGGCATCTGAAATTGTTCCTGTCTCTAACCACCAGATCTTTCCAGAATGAGTGAATGTGTTTTTGAAAGCTTATGTAGCGCTCAATTTTTTTACTCAGGTTATGTTCACAAGGTGATCGAAAACTCACTTGACACCATCACACGGCCAGTTGCAGGTGAGCCCAATTTTGACGAAATATATCAAATATTCATTGAAGAATATCGTGTTAAGAACCAGAAATAATGGGAAATACGAAATAAAGACGTTCGGTAGAAAACGCATTCCAAAGCATATGACCGTGACGAGCTACTTACTAAATTATTGCCTGTAACCAATTCATGAATAAATAAGATAAACAAGGGACGGAAAGCATGTGTACACCTATGCAAAGGATCTTTGAGAAAACCCATAAAAAGTTATAATCTTTATTCTATTCAAACATTGACGATCAACAAATTAACAATATATCATCCTATCCTATTAAAATAACAGAAGTTCACATCAAACGGAAAAATGAAACTAGAAGCTAACGGAAAATTATAAATGGACTTATATATTAAGAATAATGTACAAACATCGTCAAGTGAGCGATCTGTGTATAAAATACATAAAATTACAACAGTCTAGTCTTCAGCATCTAATCCCGTAACAACATTTGAAGCACTCTTAATAAAACTTGAGAATTCAGGCCTTCCTTCTCACCTTCCGGAGTCATGTGGTAGAACCTTCCTTCTCGATAGTCGTCATACAATCGTAGAGGAGGCTCGACGTGACAAACGTTGGTTTTCGGGTTTTCGAAACCTGTAAATGTGTTCCTTTTCGATTATACACCGTCACCGTCAACATAGTTCTGCAGTAAAAATAGATGTAATAATGAAAACATCAAGGAGTAGGCTGTATGGAAGATTATTATTCGAACGCAGCGACCCATATAATTCTAATAAGCTAGCATCCCCCAAAATTTGGATGCACCTTTACAGCAACTGCTCTTGATTCTCAGAATGTTTGATAAGTGAAACAAAAAACGAAAAAAAGTAAGTTTTATAAACCACGCCAAGGTCAACTGCAGACGGTAAAATGTTCTAAATCCTTCCTAAGGTTTTCTAACGGTTTCCCAGGGCAGACATTTGCTGAAAGTTCCTAGACAGGTACAATATATTTGACTCTCGTATTACTACAGCTGCTTTAGTAACTAACTGGCCTTCAAAAAAAACTATCTAGCAAGAGATAAGTGCAACAACTCCACAATGAAAGATATTGTGAAAAATGATGCAACTTTCTGCAATCCTTCAAATCACACTCAATGAACGCAGTTTTCAAACACTCAATTGTTTCTACTTAGGTAATGGATCAACCACTTACTGCTCATATGCCTCCCAAAAATAAAACAGAACCGCTGAAGGAGATAAATTCGCTAGAAGCTCACCATCACATTCGATGTTGATTGCGATCGTGTTTAGTTGCCCAACAGCGAAGACAAAATCAACACCATTTGAAAGCATTAGCTGAGAAGTGAACGGACGCGTCACGTCAGTGTATTGAGTGAAGCCTAAAAAGTGCTCATCGAAAGGTTCAGCCTGTAGGAAAGAAGAAGCAGAACTATCGCGTACCATGAGTATGGGCTTGTGCACAGAGGGTTGTGAAAAGCGAGGCAATTGCTTGCGCCTTGGCACAATCTTGCCACATTTCCGCACTCTCCTCTGGTGGTGCGTCCCACTCTTTGCATCTTTCATCGAGCAGAGACAGAGACTTGGCAGCTACACGGCTATAGGTGTGGGTTTCCTCTGAATATCGATAGTAATCATACTAGTCATGGCAAGTTACTATTGGGAATTATAATACTATGCATCAAGATAAAGTAGTAGTACCTGACTCCACAAAGTATCCCGGACATTGCCATAACGGATCTTCGTCAGGCCACAAGTTTATAACCTGAATACTGGGCTTCAATATGGATGAACTAAGATTTTTCCAAAAGGTTCATGAAGTTCGAAAAGGACACGAGGAGGCAGAAATAATACTGAAAAGACTTTGGTAAACTGCACGACAGCGTTAGCAACGAACACGCTTCATCACTACCAACCTTGGGTGAGAAGAGCACATCGTTGGCAACGTCCACGTCGTCAGGAAACACCGGTTTGCAGGCTTCGTCGCTTTCCAGTGAATGTAGGGGAGCAAGGGGGTCGCGAGATCTCAACTGAACAGCCAAGCGATCCCGACAGACAAAGGCCAGTTCACCCAGCTTCCGCCTAAACACAATCTTGCGTAACCTTTCACCATTGCTATGATTATCGATGCATCAGTATTCACTAATTAAGAAAGGTGGAAAGAAATGCTTCTACGGAACTGCCGGTGCGGTATGGCTTGAAGCAGCCACTAAACAAGAGATCAGAACGAATTGATGAGTACCAAAAATAAAAAGTTTTAGCACTTTTTAAATGAATTGCGTACAAACACTGGAACGGCAAAAGAGCACATCGAATCAGCTAAGTAATCACGAAAAAATCAATAATAATAAAAAAAGGGTGTGCTTTCTTTTTTTTTTTTTTTTTTTTTTTTTTTTTTTTTTTTTTTTTTTTTTTTTTTTTTTTTTTTTTTTTTTTTTTTTTTTTTTTTTTTTTTTTTTTTTTTTTTTTTTTTTTTTTTTTTTTTTTTTTTTTTTTTTTTTTTTTTTTTTTTTTTTTTTTTTTTTTTTTTTTTTTTTTTTTTTTTTTTTTTTTTTTTTTTTTTTTTTCCCTTCCTTCTCCTATAATTTTTTTAATTGTATGCTATACACTCCCTCCAAAATACTACAGAGCATGGCTTACATAAGTTTCATATGAGTCGTCTTTGCTTCACTTCTTCACCCATCACTGATTCTTGCGTTCTTTTGCGCTTGACTCTATCCCTCAAACACGGCTAAGATTACACTAACCGAGAAAGGCATTCAATCTCGTGGACTTGTGAATGAGATTCAAATAAGATAGGAGTTTGACGTGATTACAGCATCTAAATTTAAAACCTGCAAATGAGGCGGCCAAGGGAGTTGTGAGCATCAAAGTTGGTTTAAGGAAGCGGTACGTCTAACCGTGCTTTTCTCTACGGGTTGGTGGCTCGTGGGCCATTGAGGCTCTTTAATTTTGGGACTCCACAAGGAGAACTTATGGCCTCCAGGGTGGAGAGCGGTGGCACTATCGCTGCTCCGCGGCGACCCTGAAAGCCTGGAGCATAGCACGGTTCATATGCTTTTCTTAGAGCCAACTTTGACCACTCACAACTTCCTTGGCAGGCTCATTTTGCAGTTTGGCTTCATATTTGTATAGTGTATACTGAAGCTCTAGTCGATAGTAGGCTGGTCTCATAAAAGTTCATGGAATTTGAATGGTTCCTGGTAGTGCTGCTCCATGATTAATTGCTGTCGTCTCTGTGTACTTGCAAGCTCTACTCCTTTCCAAATCCTTTCCACAGTATCATGCATCAGTTGCTTGTCTAAAGGCCATGACTCGCTGCGGACAATCGAGAATGATTCATTATGTATTTCGCATATGCGACTACAAATGCGAGGAGTGAAGTGTAAATCGTGAGCAATGACATCAAGGTCCTATAGTCACAAGCGATGGCCATTGGACAGCTAAGTAGAATAGGTCATAGATCGATCAGAGCGAATCGCCGAGCTCGCTCATCCTCTGAGCTAAATGTTCTCGTGAAGGATTGCCGAAAGACTTTACTTTGCCCGCTTTCTGGAATACTGTTAGTCTGAAACAACTTAACACAGTTGAATGCAACAGCGTACTTTTCCAGTTTAGTATATTTGAATTGAGATGAAATCACTAGAAGCCGAAAGTGTAGAGAGGGAGGGGGGGGGATGAAGGGCTAGTTTGTCTTCCCTGCAGATCGAGCGACGAACCGTAAGCCAGGTAGTGTTATTTTGATGAGAAAAGGAATATCTATGCAGTGAGCTTCGATCTATTTGGGATCGCTTTCAACTTTCCACGGTCTAAAACAGCGTCGAGATAAAGTTGGTCTGTAAAGGAAGGATGAATGTGGAATGGCTGACAGTGAAAAGAAGCCATGAACATCGAAAACGCGAGAAGAATTTTAGAACCTTTCCTTGATGTCCAGCTTGGCTGATGGGGAATAGCGCGCCAGGAGACGAGGAACGCGGAAGAGCCGTGCCTTGTAAGAGAAAGAAAGAATGCTGCGATGGATAGGTTTAGACTCCTCCAGCCTGGATGGGCGAGAATGCACGCTTTAGTTGCTGTCCTTTACTCGGAAACTGTGTAACTGGCGCACGGTCATTCGTGGAACGGATCTACCAGCTCCACGGATGTTTAATGTCAGTAGTCCTAATCTGGGGTGTATTAACGACATCTACTTTAGTAGTGAGCCATTAATTTTGACAAAGTGATTGGCCAACACAGATAAATTACATGTAGGACGGAAGAAAAAGAGAAAAGAAGAGAAATGCGCAGAAAAAGACCTACCTCATAGCTAGCCGTTGGAGGAACAAGCCCAACATAGTAGTTGTCAAGCGACGATTCCACAAGACGTGTCTTTGTTATGTACTGGTAGTACTTAAGACAGTCGAAGTAAGCCGGAACTAAAGGCAGGGCCCACGCTTTACGAGGAATCATGAGACTTGGATGCAATCCGAGTAATATCAGGTGTGAAGAGACGACATATGGGCAAACCACCAACGTCCATGTCCTTTCCGCTCTAGTCCATGGGCGCTCATATGGGCTCACAAAGTCAATCTTCTCTTTTATTGTTGGCAACTGATTGACGTATTCCGCTGTTTTATAGTAATCATACAATCGCACACCGGCTCCAGAGGCATCGCCAGCGTTCTGTAACACAGCAAAGTCTTCAAACCATATTTATTTGATTTTTATTTAATTTGTAGATTCAAATGATGAATGTAATGAAACTGATAATGAATGCTAACGAATGCTACACAGACGGTCTATAAACCTGGGTGCCTAGAGCGGCCCTGACTGAAAAAAGACATATGGCGGTCTTTCTCAGTTCGCTCATCTACTCGGTGAAGTAAATAGAGATGGTACTTCATGCTCAGGAGTTGATTCACTATCTGCCCCTTAACATTGAGACAGTTAAAAGAATTGCAAGCCATTGAACTTCACCAGGATCTATGGACAGGTAGAGATTTACAGGAGCCTAGAAATTTCTTCGTTACTCTACTGAACATTGCAACCCACCACCATAACCTGAAAAAAAGAATGAAAGGAAACGGTGCTCTAGTGACTATTGTTTGCCTTTTTTTATGCCATCATAATGGAAAATAAGTCTCTTCAAGAACGCAGACCACATTCGGAAGAAGTTGAGCGACTATTCGAAAGAAAATTTGGCTCATGAGTCGAGCGCCACAGTAATAGTGATAGAATTCCGTGTAATACGCCCTCATGTAAACACAAACCAGAGTCACTTTTTGATTTTAAATATATGAGTTGAGGACGTTTCTGATAACAGAGTCAAAAGGCTAAAACCAAAATAAGTCGCTGGTCCTATGAATAACAGAGGACGTAGATGTAGCAACTGCTACCTCAACCAATTAAATTCGAGCCTAGCAATATGCTGAACATGACGTCTATGTTGAAATTTCAAGACAAGGTTCAGGACAAGATGAAAGGATAAAGCATTTGCCGTTGATCAATCCCGTTTTGGGATGCGGCACGCATTCCAAACGTAGTGCATTTGAATGCGATGTGGCCTATACAATGACTTGCGGGGGCCAGCCGATGTCAAGTCAGTGTTTTTATCCTCCCAGACAAGTCTGGTACCAATTAACCGACCCCGGAGGGATGGAAGGCTTGGTTGGCCCGGGCGACTCACGACCCAGGATTTGATCCCCGGACCGCTCGCGTGGTAAGCAGCGCCTTTTGCTACTACACCATTTCCGCCTTCAACTTTTGAAGTATGACTGACCAGAGAATAAAGAAAAACGATGGTTTCCACCCCTCGTGTTAGTGTTGTTCTAACGTCCCTATGGAATACTGTGAACTATCCTGAAGTTCTCGAAACCACTTACTGGGAATTCTTCCTGAAGCATATGTGTTGGTTTATGATGCTGGTGAGGTTTCCGGTAATAAGCAGGTCGTTGAACATTTGCTGATTTCGACGACGAGGAGCACATTCGTATTGTCATAGCAACGCAGTTCTCTATTACACGACTGCTGGAATTCCATCGTCGCATTTTCTAGAAAAAAAGAATCAGTGTGAAACGTACATACACAAGTACAATAAGGAGCGTATGCCATTCCGTCAGCAACAAAAAAAACCTTGCGAGACATTGCCTTATGGAAAAAGAAAGTGTATTACAAAGGGTGCATGCATGCTCGAAGGGCTCGAGAAGGGGTGGATCAACACGAAAGCACCCAAAAGCTCCGACCCATAAAAAACCCACTTGGTTTCCTTCTTACACATAAAACAGTTCACCCATCCCAAAGCTTCCCCTTCCAGCGAAAAAGGGATTAGTCTTACTGAGGCGGAAAGATGCGGCCGCAATCTCACGCCCTTTCAAGTTACGAAAGAGTTCATTGAACTTTCTCATCGAAAAGGTCAACAGCGCAAGAGGTTATGGGAGCGCGTACCTGCAACTATACGTTGTCGTACGGGAGAGAGGAAGTGCTCTCTATTCCGGAAGACGAGAAAAGCGTCAGGTGCAGACCATACACCACAAGTGACGACGGCCAACCGTCACATTGGTGTATGGTCTGCACTCGACCGCCTCAGTCCTCGTCTTCCGAAATAGAGCATTAGGTGAAAAAAAAGCGGGACCCCGGTCTGGAATGCAGTAAGCTAGCACCAATGCACACTTTGCACCACCAATTCGGGAAGCGCTGCACAAAGGAAGTGAAGGTGATGGGTCCTGCTAACGAATACAACATCCATTCGAGCGGTAACGTCAAAGATGAACGCCGTTTCCGTAGTCACGAGCCCGCAGATCGCTAACCAACCTAGTTATCACCATACACCAAGTTTCGAATCCGGCCACTGGTTCGATTCAATCATTGATTATAGAGCTAGTTAGACGATTAAGGAGTCCTGACTAGCGAAAACAGTTATTACACATATACCTAGCAAGTAAGTCAAGCAGATTCATAGGAGAACGATGGCGAGTCGAAGAAACTAGATGAGAACTAATACAGAGTAACTCTCGCCTCCCGCGATGCTTTTCAAGAAAAAGAAGGTCGTGCGACAAAGTGTGCCGTGTGTAATCCCAAGAAGACACCACAATTGTCGTCAATTCGTTGTGGGGGCAGTTTTTTTTTGCAGGTAAGGCCCCTGGTTGCCTTGCTTTTTACTTTTAGACCTGTGTACAGGATGGAAACTTTATTGCCTCCAAGTTTCAATTCCCACCGCTCCTCAAAGCCGAGAGGGAATTTTGTCAAAAGTAGTTTTAAACTGCTCGTGAAGTTTTCTGTTTTCTGGTTATTTAGGATTGCGTGCTTGTGTGATGAATCGTTTGACTATTTGTTTCAATCGATGATAGGACTAGAACGCTGATCTCTAAAAAAAAAAGACAGTCGCTGGTGGCAAGGTTTGTTTGTTGGTTGTTGTTGGTCATACAACAACATTTGTTCGATGCGCCACCACTTGATAACATTGTTCATAAACATCACTTCAAGGATGTAAAACATGCTGGGCTCAATGTATAACGACGAGGGAAATAATGCAGTTCACCCTGCTGAGTACGACGCGCTTGCGTCGCGGCTTTGGCACTGGGGCGCGTTTCTGATAAGTAGGCTCTTAGCAGAGGCTTTTAGCCTCGCAAAGTGGAGGACCAGGCAAGTAGAGCATGTGGTTGTAACAGTAGTGTGTCAACTTTATCCGGGATAGGGGCACCTATTTAAACAATCGGGAACAGCGATAAAAGCTGGATTTGCTTCCGCCAGGTTATGCGGACTTTTTTGGGATTTTTCCCCAGCTAAAACAAATCTCCCTGGGGCTCTATACAAGTGGGGTGGGCACGCCCAGCTTTTCACGCATGTCAAGTGACTGCCCTCCCCCACCCCCCTAGATTGGCTACACTCCCCCTGGCTCACGAATTCCCCGATTCTCGTGACAGTATAGTAGCGGGCAGCAGTCCCACTTACATACATTTCTGTTCAAAAAATGCGGCGTGCCCACCCTACTTGTATAGCACCCTCTGTCGTACCTTTGTCAACATTTTCTCGCAATGTTTTGCTGTGTACTTATGAAGGACTGGCTGAGTGAAAGCGGCATCGGTTAGAAAGACGATTTTGTGTGGGGGAAACAGAACAGGCACAGTGAACAGTTGTTTCGAGCACATATTCCTTCTTATCTTCACTTCCCTTCTTGGCAATTCTATTATCGACCAGCCATCTCTTGTTTCCCATTACTAGTCTGTGTATAACGAATAATTTCTGAGTGCTGTTTCGTCTATTAGAATTCTAGATAGGCTCGCTTGTTCAGTATTTATGGTGGTCCTTCGTGGGTATATCTATCAGGGATGGTAGGCGGAAGTGATCTGGTGGCAAATGAACAAATCATGCGTACGGTCGGGATTACATCCAGGATCAAATGGCTCCCATCGAAGTGGCCTTCTAAGTAAAGGGGAGTGGTGTTTGTCGTGTTGCAGGAAGGGCGCCGTCTCGGCGAAATG
>MU872999.1:0-12159 GCA_036418205.1 Ostertagia ostertagi | reverse complement strand
GCCAGATCCTAGACTTTAAGACTGGTCATCCCTTTCCCTAGGCGTTCCTCAAATTTAGATCACTACACTCTAGCACCATTTCTAGGTCCCTTCTGTCACTGCTGACGTTTGACATTCAGATCACCAGCAATATGGGGTACGCGCTTTCCTGGATCCATGTGATGGTATCGTCAACGTTTCAGGAAGGAACCTTATTTAATATTTGGTGTGACAGGCTTACGGTGTCTGCACGTCTGCCCAGTATCCTTCCTGTCCAACATGACAATCATAATTCGATCACTTATCCTGCTCATAGCATAGACGGGTGCCTTGAGGGACTCAATTACCTCTACTATGGCGGCTATCCTGCTCTTTCAATATACTTTGGCAACTAACCTCGAAACGGTCTATCTGAGTTATTAAGTACTGGATAAGTTAGGGACTTCATTTCAACCTAGTCATCATAGCTCTTTCTATTGAAGTTGTTTCCTTGCGCTTCGCAAAATGATAGACAGCGATAACATTAGGCTCTAGAGGGATATAGGGGACGTAGGGATGCTCAATTTCAGGCCATGGCAGAAAAGCAGCGAAGCCCGTCAAGACCCCTCAAAAACGAGATCTTCTCATTCGGCCGTTGATCTTCGCTAAGCAGCAGTCTCAGCAGGGTTCTCACCTTCGATGCTAATGGGGAAAATTGCACGAGCCTCTAGTCAAGAACATATAAGGTTTAACTGCATAGAAAAGTCGTCTTGGATAGCCGCTAGGAATGGAGTTGAACGCCTTCAAACTGGGTGTGGCGGCAAATTTGCTGCAACGCCCACTTGCCAGCCGTGGAGATCGCGTGCTTCGATGCGGGTCCTTGCGCGATTGCGTGTAACTGTACCGCGTTTCGAAATTAATGCTGCCTCTTTTTGATTGGTTTTACTTGCTTAACTCATTTAATTATCGCATTTCTTTGTTTGTACTGATGCATATGTCTCTGTATTGGTGCATATGCGATTGCAGCCGCATTTCTTGCTGGCACGAGCCAGCAGAAATGCCGGCGGAGCAAGCTAGTTCGAAGCTCGTCCGGCCCGCCCCTTCCTTTATTCAAAGGGGAAGAGGGGAGCCCTTGTTCGAAAAGTTCATCGGCGGTTTTCTTTGCTTTTCCATTAGCAGTCAACTCGCCATCTACAACTTCATCGACCGTTTTACCCCGCGAATTCGATCTGGAATTGTTGCTGCAAGGAAAGGCAGTGGAAGGCGCGGAAGTATGGACGAGTTCACCGCAACGCATTTGGTGGCATCATGCCACGCTCCATATTTGACCACTCTAGCAGTAGTAGCCGCTGCTGGCAACACAACTCGTCCAAAATTAAATACCAGCCAAACTAGCGGGCGGATCACCTTTGGGACGTGGATGCTTCCGAAGTCCTTCTCAGCAACTAGCGCACTTTTCATCGCGAGAGCGCCACGCCTAATAGTATGGCAGTCAAGTATCTTCTTCATGTGGCACGCATAGTATGTACTTCCCCGAAGCGCTACCTCCTTATCGTAACCGCTTCCTTTAATTAAACTACTGGACATACCTGCAATTCTACTGCTTGCCATCTGTCGTCTGCTCTTTGGAAGCGATCATGGAGAATTACAGCTTCTGCTTCCCCAGTACGAATATAGTCATCAAGAAGAACGCGACTGTACTCATCGATGTATTTTGTATAGACGTAAAAGTAAGTGGCACCCTGCGAAAAGTCCGAAACTTCGGGAGTTTAGAAGGCACAAGTGAGTATGATAAGGTTCCACTGACTTGTAACTTGTAGTGCTCAATGAGTTCCGGCCAATAACAGCCATTTTGGTTCCGAACCAAAAATTGGCGCAACACAAACGGAGAAGAAGTATTTGGGCTCTGCAAAGTAGAAAGAGTGATTCAATTGTTTTTCATAAAACCTAGCTAGCTCATTCACAGCACTTTTTACTGTTTAGGCTTTGTGGCTTTGTATTCGCAATTGCAATATAAACAATTCGAAGTGTTTTGCTAACCATTGTTAGCTTGCGTTTGTTTTCAACGAATGTTCAGTTGATTGAAGAAAGAATGTGAGAAAAAAAACGATTAATTTTATTGGTGGATTTTTAAAGCAACGAAGCTTCGCGGAAGAGTAGTGTAAATATGGAATTGAGGAGCTTTATTTTGAACTAGCTCTGCATCTTTCATTGTAAGATCTTTAGGTTAAAGACACGGGCCAAGGTTATTATTTATTGGTTTGGAAGATGGAATTGCGCTGGAAAGAACTTAAAAGCACATTAAGAATAGGAGGTATTCGATTAAGAACGGAAGGTCACGAGGAGAAATGTATGTTCATAGGGGGGAAAAGGGGCTCAAGGTGCGGAGGCGACGCATTGCAGGCAATGGATATGCTCCACAACGATCCTACGCGGATGTCTGTCATGGTAACCGTCCGTTGAACAGATTTTCAAAAGTTTCGACCCCCCCCACGTTTTACTAGGTTATTTGATTTCTTGAGCCGGCCTTACACAGCGAACCCCAACCGTTTCTCCGAATAGCCGTCGACGACGACGAGACGAGAGGGGATGGGAATATCAACAGTGAAACGGCAATTTTTTTGAGCAGCTCACTAACAAGTAAGCGTAAAGCGTCACACTGCTGACCCCCCGTTGGTGTAGGCTTGATGCTGCCTCGGACCTTGCGAATACGACTCCCTCCCAGTTTTTGCTGGCCGAATACGACCCCCCTCGTTAGGACATTGTCCAACGGACGGTTGACCCTGGTGTCCGTGGCGTATCGCGTGCACTGCCCAGCTCTCACCATCTGGACTCTATGGCCTGGCTATTGGCCAGTTAGCGTTGATGCGGTCCACGGTGAGCAGCTAATGGCCGTAAACAGATGGAAGAGTCCATTTTTGGACTTTAGATGTTTTTTTGTTTTCGTTCATTCCCTGCCACATCACCACGTCTACCTTAATTTCTGTAGTGGGGCTGATTCTTATTCTAACTCACTTTGATGTTGTATCATCTATAAGCTTTTTCGTCTATTTCATCAGTCTTCTTTAATACACTTTTCCGTATCGGCCGATTCTTCAGTCAACCGATTTCATAGCGTGAGCATGAGGTGGCCTTGGAGTGCTACCATTATGCCCAGTTGCGATCCAGCATCCACTGTCACGTGATTTAATCACGTGTGAATCGCTCGATCCAATTTTTATTTTTTTAAGGGATGTCTTTCAGATCGCCAAAGTCTAAAGAGGTAGGAATTGATCGCTAATTTTTGGCATAGATGTATGGATCAGAGGGCCTGTATAATGTCAAGCTGGCATGCGAATGACAAATCTTGTATTTTCCTCACCATTTTGGCTTCGATTGATGATAGGAACGGGGTATTCGTATGCAGCGGTAGGCGTGTCTGTCAGTGACATGAAAGCAGGTTGCCATCGCGAAGTTGACGAGTTGCGCGTTGATTTCGCGGAAACATCAGGTCTGAATGGAGCGCACCGATTCGTTTCGAGATTCGTTCAAATTAGCGGACAGTGACACGGTCCTAAAGATTAATGATAGACTTCCACGGACTCGAAGGAAAGTGTTTTTCAGTTCAAGAAATGAATTTGATTAATTAGTTTACGAAGGTTACAAGTTTTTACCAATTTTTTTTATTTACAATGGAGTTTTGGCAGTTGCTTAGTGCGGAACGAACAAGTAGCACCGCAAAAATCCGCTTTAAATTTCTCCTTGGAGGTTGACCGTCAGGTGTACAGAGTACAGCTCTTGCGAGGAGAGGGGAAAACGCGAGAGTGCGTCGTTTACTCGTTCCGGAACCGGTGCCATGAATCGAATGATAGAATTCATTAAAAAAATAAACGAGCCAATTTATTAGAACGAGCAGTCGGCGGCAAAAGCAACGACTTTGAAAGTCCTTGACGCGGGCGTTTTGATAGCGGCTTCCTGCACTTGAGGACCCCTTATTCACACAGAAGGACCACTTATATTTGCACATGATTCATTGACTTTGAAATAAAAAAAGACGCGATGGATCCAGGTTAGAGATAGTTTCATACACGTTACCTCGAAAATCACGCGACCTTGGTGCTAATTAATTTGGTAGGCTACGATAACATTTATCCAACCACGCTGCCGTTTCGATGCCCTTCACGTCCGAAGGATTAAGACTGAGTGGGAGATTTTCGAATGAAGAGATTTGGATCACTGAAGCAAACGTTTGACCAATACTCGCAGCAAATCGTTTTATCGATTTTTGAACACGAAAACATAACAAATCGATTTTCGCGTAAGCCCTCTTTAGACTTAAGGTAGATCAATTCACGATCTATCCAGATTGAAAAATTCCCACAGAAACTGCGCACTTCTGCAACCATACAGCAGTTCTGACCTTTCTTGCCTTTTTTGCGTATTTTCCATTCTAATCTATGCTTCCACGAGGGAGGTCTTTCAGGTGTACCCGCGCTTTCTCAAAACGGTTTTTTGCATGATGTTAGAGGGATGTGCGTGGATTACAGAACTGTAGTCCATTTCCGCTAAATGGCCTTCTGAATGCCAAAAAAGGAGTGAAAATAATTTCGTCGGATAGTGCAATTTTTGCGCACTCACCGTGGTTTGTTTCATTTATGGCGTGGACTGCTTGCATAACGAAGGGTTCTCGCAAGCTCTGTATCGAAAACAACGCGAAGTTTGGCCAAAATTGGAAAGTTGTCGTAGTGATGACATGCTATGTAGTGAAGAGCGTGTGGAAAGTTTCATGGGTGCATTTGGCTACTCAGCATTAGGCAGGTCGAGTGAGTGGATGGAGATATGACCTCTTATCGGCACGGTTAGGCGGCGGGTTGCTGGTGCAGTCTCGAGATATGCGCGAGATTTTTTTTTGCGTTTCTTGTTGGACTTCCAGATTTCATATCGAGACTCAATGTTGCTTAAATGCCATAATAGTGTGTATTGTTATTAATTGGAGTCGTTAGTACCTTAGGTAGTTCCAGAGCACGGAAACAGATTGTAAGCGTGCAAAGTGGCGCAGGAACAGCGGAAAGCGGCAGGCTCCAAAAAACATTGCCATATTACTTACCAGCGCACTGATTCTACTCTTTATTAGCCGAAGTTTTCGAAGGAAGATTGAAGCATTCTAATGATATAATTCCGAAATTTTCACTAGACAAAGTAACTCTTCAAGTATTTCCAGCCGCTTGGGGGCAAGCTCCGTGTGGAGAACTAGCAGGAAACTACTGCATTGCGGGGTGTCCCCCTCTCCCCGACCGTCATCAGCTTGGGTGTCTACTATTCTGTTCGTATTGGGAACATTTCTCATTCCTTTGATGAGGATCTAGAGGAGGTCATTTCCAAGAAGTTCGCCGTCGAGCCTGACGTGCTACAGAGTTTACTTATTACTCATGGAGCAATTTTTCGAAGTTGGGTCAAAGTCTTGATTTTCTTGGAAACTTCGAATACAAGGGTAATCAGGTGTCCTGATTACGACTATGACATTCATTTTCAGCTCCGACGTCATTTTTGGCGGCCTATGACGCTGCTCGACGGCACGTTGGTGCCATTCTTACGTCACAACTTTTTTTAACTTGTTTTCGATCGTTACTTCTTAAAGGTTTCTGAGAAGCCCTAATTTATAAATAGGACATCAGTTCCTGGTGTTGACGTACTTGGTGCCAATTTTGTTGCGTCAAATCACAATGCAAAAAATTTGTCGCCGCGGAGAATCGAACCAAGGACCATTTGCTCACTCCTTTTTTGGCATTCAGAGAGCCATTTAGCGGAAATGGACTACAGTTCTGTAATCCACGCACATCCCTCTACATCATGCAAAAAACCGTTTTGAGAAAGCGCGGGTACCACCTGAAAGACCTCTTGTGAGTGATCAGGCGGATAGTTTTCTAAGAGCATTCCAATCAATAAATTACCAGCGGACCTTCCACATTTTTCGAACCTATAGTACAAACCAGCGTGAGATTGATTTACAGTTAGGTGGAAAAGCGGAACGGATGCTTTTTTTTTTCTGTTTTACCCCGCCTTTGCTAGCTGACCACAAGAGGCAATTCAGATCTATGGATTTTGTCGCCATACAAGAAAACGATATCGGCTTATATTGGAGAACTTCAGAGAACTTCTTCCAACAAGTACTTCGGAATGATGGTATAAGAAGTAAGGATCGTTATCCTCGGGAAGTGATGGAGTGTGAGACAAGAACTCACCCGAATTTGCCTCTAGAAGTAATCATAACATTTATTTGTTCCGGATATTCGTAAGCAGCAACAAGTGAAATATTCATTTTTGGGCCGCTCTAAAAACTGCAATAGCTGACATTGAAATTCAGGTAATAGTTAAAATTATGGCTATGCTGCTTGCTCAAAACGGTTAATTTACCTTCTTGCCAATACCGCTTTTCAATAACTTATTGTACCATTCCTGTCTGGCGGAATACTTTGAGATTTTTTTCTTGTTACGATGTTCGGTACAGCTGGTTTGCGACGGACGAATAATCTTCTGGAAGGCTTCTTATGATCAATTCTCATAGTCTAGATTTTAGGCACACACAAGTCGTACAAATGGCCCTACTCGATTCGAGATTGTGAACGCTTCAGCCTATCAATGTGGAACGAGCGCCGTTATGTGCGCTTGATCACCAGATGAAGTACAGCGTTGGCGAAGCTCAGGATGCGGAACACGCTAAGGTTTTCTCTCTCTCTTTCTTCAGTAATCAAGCGATCTGGTCTGTACAACGCGGCTACAACGGATCTATAAGTCAATACTTGTACTCACCAGATGAGGATTCCATGGAAGGGCTGGGGTCAAAGAAGCGGAAATATAACAGGGTGCCTTAAACGCAGACTTACTTTTGAAAGTTAGCTCATTGGAAATAAGGGTAGAGGTGGTCAGTGGAGCAGGGATGAAGAAGAAACCATTGAAACGGCCCGAAACCCGAGAAATGGGACCCCTTCCTTGCCCGTTGATTTGCGCATTGATGCGACTCTCATCGCTGTGCCCTCTTCAACACTACGCTCTCTCTGCTATCTAATCACTCGCCACGTATAGACCTGCGGCGAGTGATTAGATAGTCGGTGGGCGTACCCGCCAACCGCGCCAAGAGTGAGCCATGCTAGATCGCCGAGGTCAAATCTTTCGCTGCCAATTGCGCGTCGGTCAGCACCCTCAGAGGTCCGCCTGTCTCCCAACTATGCAATTTTCCCTTCTTTTATCTTCGTTCTTATAGTGAATTCCAGTTGAGGCGGGAAAGGCAGGGCTTCCTGAGGGTCCCCCTGCATCCCCACCGATTGGCTGAGCCCTCGCTGTCCACTCTAGCCGTTGTAGCAGAGAAAGCGTTAGCGTTGATGAGGGCAGCGTCGGTGAGATTGCGGAACGCGCGAATTAAGGGGTTCCCTCACGGGCTACCCTTTCATGTAAATTCTGCCTTTCAAGGCAAAGCCTGAGAAGGAGCTGACGTGCCATTGCGCTTGCGAGCGACAGTGGAGATGTGAAGAATTAACGCCAGCTGTGAAAAAACGGGAGAAACCATTCAAAGGCGGAAAATACAACCCTCTCCCCAGTAGCAGCAAAGCAAAATAGAGGTGATTTATAGCGTCCCTAATGGTGTTGGGCGGGTCCAGTCCTGCATCTAAGGGTTCGGCATCTCAGCTCTGTTAAATCAGCTCGGAAATTCTGCACTGCTTTTGCTTGCGCTGCACCTCCGTCAGGGTGAAGCTGAACTTCTACCAGAACTTCCCGGATATTTCCTTAAAAACATGTTTTCACCAATTAATCGGGTAGGATGGAGGTGATGGATGGCTTGAGGGATTCCATTTAGGGTCAGAGTAATTGTGCACGTTTTACATAAGAGACCCCATTTGCTATTGCAGAAGGGCAAATGTGAGTAATTTGAGAGAAATTCCGTGCCCCATGCAAGCAAAATGCGGTGCTTTTGCTGTAAAAGGGTGCGCTCACTGGGGACTGGCAACTCTAGCAGTCCCCAGTGAGCGCACCCGCGTCAAAATCGACGTGGAGAGAGCAAGGGTCCGGTCTTACAGTGGTAAATTGTCTTCATCACCTTTTGCCACCACTGCCTTTCATTTCCATCGGCGACCAACTTTTCGTTTATCGAGAAGAGTCAAAAAATTTGAACCGTGGTGGATTTCTTGGAGTTGGTCTTCAGCGAAATACTCTACTTTCGGATGCTTTTCGCTTTCCTACTGCTTCTTTCCAGCATGCGTGAAATTGAGAACCTCAAAGCCTTTTAACACTTATAAGTCCTCTCTTTGAATGATCCAGTAATTGCATTGGAACACTATTCTATTTTGTTTTCATTTCTGGATGGTTCATCCACGTCTACCCCTACTCCAATATTTCACCGATCACCACTCAATCTGAATAGCGGTACGGTGTAGTAGCGTTATGCGCCACCATAGAAGGTTGCAATCATTTCAAAGGAAATACTAGTCTGTAACAGGGTGAAAATCGTGTCGAGGACGTGATCGTGGAAGTACGACCCCCCCCTGAAGTCGAGGTCTTGGCACGACCCCCTCAAAACAGAACACACAGCAATTAATTTAACAAAAACAGCAATTAATTTAATTAATTATTCGAAAAAAAATCCTTCAAAATAACATTGTAAACACCTCTCTTGTTATCTATGCACTTTCTTTCATCGCTGCACACTTTTGTGTATTTGCTGAAATAGGACTCGAGGAAAGAGGCATCAACTTTGTGTGATTTCAAAAGCAGGTTCCTTTAGAAATGCACAGAAATCCTGAAGGCACGGGGTTGCGATTAATCTTAATTCCTGCTTGAGTATATCACAACAGCCGAGTGTATCAATCAACGGCCGATTCAACGGCAGCTGCAGCGCGATTTGTCACTGGGTCAGATTTGCTGAAATCCCAAAAAAACCGTCGAAATCTACACCCTCGATGAAAATTCCTCCATTTCCCAACCTTTTGAACAGCACGCGGTAGGGTTAGATAGAGCTAGATTTGCTACTATCAGGCAGTATTGGAATTGCTATGAAAGCCTTCCATTCGAAGAGATATAGTCTCTCAAAATGTCGAGGTCGAGGATGCTGAAATTTTCATGCGAGTTTTTGCCACTTAAAAGGCAATATCTCTCTAATTTCGCAAGATCTTGAAAAGAAGACAGTTTTGGAAAGCGGAAGGTTTGCGCTTTCTAACAGTATGTTTAGCTTCCTTCTACATTTTCTAGTTGAGGAGATATTTGCGTCGAGGATCTATCGAGGATGATTCTCGGCCGCAAAAAGCCGCTCCCTTCTTCACCATTGCAAGTGTAATTCGTTGGCAACGCTCGAAATGTGTCTAGAATACATTCTTCCAACATAAGCAATAAGAAAAGGGGCAATCGTCATCATCCGATTTTGTCTGGGTATAGGCCATGCATCCGACCTCACTCGAAGTTGCAGAATCGATTGAAGGTGTTATATGATCATGACCAGTTGACAGAAGCTGCATTGTAGTAAACACATTTCGTAACTCCTACAACCTAAGAACAACTTCATTTGCCCAGGGCTTTTCCTTCACGGTTGTCGTTTTTGCGACAGGGTCCCTAACAACAGTGTCATTCTCAGCGAGGTATTAAGGGAGAAGAGGCGGTAGATAGAGGAGGTGCCTTTGCAGCGCGTGTGCACATGTGGCCTCTTTGCGGGAGATGCACTTTCATTCTTTGTACTGCCTTTCAAATACGTCCTTCTCATAAAGGTAGAGGAATGGAGCGACTGAACCTGCAAAGAATATTTATATCATGTTTTTTCACATTTTCGCTCTGCCCTCTTACTCCTATCTGCACCACGATACCACTGATGTTACTGACCCCAAGAGTACGACCCCCCATGACCCAGCCCTGACAGGTACGACCCCCCTGTCGAGGATTTCCTCGACCGATATTCACCCTGGTCTGTAATGCTAGCATAAACGCCAGCATGGGGTGACCTCGTCAGTATAAGAAGATCTGGATTATTGTGAATCTTGATGAACCTAATGAACAACAAAATACCTTTGAAGGACAACCCACCTGTTTCACAATCACATTCTTGGCTAAGTCGCTGTACAGACATCTGAGGAGCTATGTTGATGTAGCCAATGTCGAATATATTAAGCAGCAATAAAGATATTAAAAGAAGTAGTACTATAATTATGATGGAAGAAGATTCGGGCATTTTCCTGCACATATTTAGATTTAGTCTTGTGAATCAAATGGAGCGTGATATTCATATGTTCATGGCATGTATTAACAACCAGCAGCCGTCACTTATTTGCCCAGAACTTGTAAATGAATCAAAAGCTGGTCTATTAAGTTGATAAATTAATATTATATCGTTAAAGTCGGTCATCTGAAGTTTGAGGGATTAATACTATATACTTGTAAATGAATCAAAAGCTGGTCTATTAAGTTGATAAATTAATATTATATCGTTAAAGTCGGTCATCTGAAGTTTGAGGGATTAATTTGAACGCCAGAGAAGGCTGCTCAGTGAACGAGTGAGAATTCCTCACTGAGAGTCGATATAGATGCTGAAGAAAAAAATTGATAAAAGCTCACACTAACAAATGCCCCTACTCCTTAACACACTCACGCCCACTGTTCATTGCCTCGATAGGTGTAAAGATATGAATTCAACAGTGCTAAAATCTTTTAATAAAGTCTTAGGCACTCTTCTAAGATGTGTGCTCGCGGTAGCAGGGGAGGGGGGGCTTAACATGAGATAACCATCCCACAAATCTACAGAAGGCCGACAAATATCCATGTTTTTATTTGAGCATTTTCTATTATGGTAGCTATGCAACGAAGGAAAGCGGCCAAATATGAAATTAAGCTGTGTGTCTGGAAGGGTTATGCATCTGCTTTCATTTCTCACATTAACACTTTGAGACCGTGTGGCCCGCCGGTGGGCCACACTTTCGCTCGGTGGCGGCTCGTTTTTCATGTGGTTTATTTCAGCATTTTCATGTGTTTCAAAAGCTACACATATACATTATCGAATTCGCGGAAATAATGCGCTAATTACTACAAATAAAATTTTTGTAGAGTTAATAATTACTGATGAAAAAAATTTGAAAGAAGTGAAGTGACGCATTCATAACGGCGGTCGTCAAAGGGTTAATGATCACACATTGTGTACACAGGTGCTTTGGGAAAGATCATTAAGCAAATGCCTGAAATTCCTTCCAAATAATTCGGGAACACTCACAAATGGTAAATCTGCATAACATTTATTATCCGTTATATTATTCTATTTATATATCGAGTATCCCGCATCCTCCCTGGCCTCCTCCCCTCTCCTTATACTGTCCTGCAGCAGTGGTCCAGTGAATTTATGAAGGTTGGCGGACTTTACCAAGATGGTATCCGGAGCAGTGCTAGCTTCAGCGACTTGCAGTGTTGGCCGGCCACTGCCCTTCCTTGTCATGCTACCACCGCCACTGCTCCTCATCCCCTTAAAGCGAGGGATTACGATAAGTTTGGACTGGGTTCATAGTGGAAGTGGGATGCTGAATAATGCCCCAGTGGCGAAAAAAGCAAAGAAATCCGTCAAGAAGGCGCAAAATGGGACCCCTTTCTTTGCCCGTTGACCTCCGATAATGGACGAGCTAGCAACCAATTAGGAGGTCGTTTGCACATGTTATGCTGATAGCCTCTATCATTTCAGCAAGCATCATGCTTTGATTGATCACGCATCCCATGAAAAGTTATAGGATACACTCTGGAAGTGGAATATCTCGTCACATTGGCAATCGAAGGGCGCTGCTGCTGGGGGCGGAGCACAGACCGTGGCGGGGCTCAGAAAGGAATGGCAAGCCTTGTACGCTGCAACTAGCGCACCTTTGACCACAAAAACGCAACATTTCGTTTCCTTGGGCCCCTGACTACTGCTTCCAATGGTGCATGTACTTCCACGCTGCATACGCACTTTATCGTAATCTCTCGCTTTAAGTGAGCTGGTCATACAATGATACAATGTGCACGTACCACTGCAAATAGAATTTGTAAGTAGGGGCGCTCTAGTATCAGCGCAAGCTACGCAAGCTGCGTTCTGACGCGCCTTATCAGCCTTTATCAGTTGTAACCACTTTCATCACCCACCAACAATGTCCCCGTCCCACCCCACATAACACTTGTAAGTATGGTTGCTCTGGTGTCAACGCGAGCCAGGTAACGGAATCGACGACTTTG
>MU872996.1:3062-16660 GCA_036418205.1 Ostertagia ostertagi | reverse complement strand
TGAAGACTTTCTTATAGAATGAAGTGTGCTCTTCAATATCAAATTGGGAACACTCGGTCTCAATCGAGCAAAGTGTGCTTGAATCTATCTGAAAGTGGAGACAAAATGTCTTTTTGTATTGGCCCCCCTGTATATACACACGTTTTTATGAACATGTCACTCAACCGATGATGCTCTCAAACGTCAGCTCTTTCCTTCCGCAACCGAAGCATGACATCACCTTGAAACACACACACCTCTGCTCACAAGCTAAGTTAAAAAGCATTGGTGAACAAATGAGCAAGTGGGATACTCTGTCCGCTCATGCATAGCAGTTAGCGCGTAGCTCTCGGTGCAACGCCTGCTTTGGACAGCATGCTAGCTGCTAATGAATAATGACTATTTTTTCCAGTCCTCTCAGTATTTTTTGTACCAGTGCACTGATATGAAGAAAAATAAAAAAAGACTTGTTAGATGAGCCGTAATTTTTAGCCGGCTTCACATATTACGGTAACACCTCTACATGAACCAACTTTTCTTTACAGCCCCAACCACCGTGGAGTCACTTCGTTCTGATAATTGACACGATGACCATGCTTTTTTTGTTAGCAATCGTTGGAATTTATTGGGCAGTCCAAATCAATACTACGTTGAAGAAGTCGTCTTTGAGCAATCAGGCAAAAGCAATGCAACGTCGTATGAATTACCTACTTGTCATTCAGGTAATTGTCTCTAAATTATCTAACAGTTGTCATCAGGAATTCATGCAAGTTTTCAACCTACAAACTCGCTCTCTGTCAAAACTAGTTCAAGAACAGAATGAGAAATTACCTTAACGGGGAAACAAATAGATCTAAATTAGTTTATATGAAGACCATTCTTTCGAGGCGTTCCGTTCTGGAGCTGAGAAACTGTGCAGCAGGACAAATATTTGTTGCATATTAGTGAAGTGATTCTATATTGTAGATTTTTTTCGGGCAACACGAAAATGAGGTTCTAAGGTTTCAGATACTTCTCTCTTTTACAGACTGCTTGTCCAGTTATGCTACTCCATAAGCGCCACCTCTCGCGCGCGCGAGTCGGTCTGCGCATACTATGTATGATGCTTGCGCAGAGAGCAAGCGGCACTCGCGTTGCGTGGTTTGCACGCAGCTTCTCTGGAATTTCGCCAGTTCCTGTCCCATTAATCCATCCTTTTCAATTTCTCAAAGAATACCGTCACTACTTTCAAAAATTGGATTGAGGTACGCGATCCACCGTTAGGAGCAATGGGACACAATGACGTCATGTTGGTCTGTAACATTCAGTTACCCACTAAAAGACCATCACGCAGAAAATCGTTAATTCACGACCATAATTGCTATTTTGAATTATTGCAGTCACTTGAGGCAGCAGTTCCAAAGCGCAGAAAACGTCGACAATGAAATTCTGGATCCCGAGTTGGCTGCAACTCAATGCGAAAAAAATAAAGAGAAACGCATGTGATGCCTTCAAATATAAGTACTCCCTCTGTTCCCTCTTTAAAAAAGGGATGGGCGGCACGGACGAGCTGTCGAGCTAGCTTGCTCAAAGCCGGATACTTGCTGGACTTCGAGTCGGCAAGATCAACTGCAAACGCGATATAACCCCAAATGCCATAACAGGAAGTCCATCATCATCAGCACAAGCACACAAGTAAATACGATACATCAAATTATTAGGCAAGTCGCAAGCATATGGAACCCAATCAAAACACGTGGCCGGCACACTCGACGTCGCTAAATGGCGGGAACAGGTTTACAGCAATCATCCAAAAACCCGCAAGCTACGTAAGCTGATCCTACGGCTACCTCAGTGGCGAAGCAAACACTGGCGCGAACGAAAGCGTTCAGATCTCCTTTCTAAGCAGTTTTCAGGAGGTATTTAGTCCAATGGCTAGCAATAACGCATCATTCCCTCACCGTTAGTATCAAAGGTGTGGACCTATTAGGACTGTTGCTTTCGAAGTATGTGTGTTTTTGGCAAATGCGCGCATTTTTCTCAAAATAGATCAGTCAAAGTTATTCCTTCATATCCATTGACATTTTATAGATTTGCTTTACAAGAGTCCCAATAAGGGAAAACAAAGATCGAAGCGCGAACACAATTGAAAAAAAATCCGCCAGAAACGCTAAGCAGTCAGTGGTTCACTTACCTGCATAATCGGCCGTGCCAAGAGAATGGGAGACAACGCGTGGAGAGGAGGGTTTTTGGGCGAGAGAGCGCAGCAGGAGAGAGAGCGCCAGACAACACTATCACAAGAGAAAAAAATTGCAGCATTAGCTGCCTTCATTGCAAGGCCAAGCGCTCTTGTTGATGGTTTCCGTGCACGGAACGCCACATTTCTGATGTCCTCTAGGGGTCTATACTACAGACCGCGAAAGGAACGTTCACACAATCTCTGTCCAGGGTTCTGCTTCCAAAACTTATCTAGTGGAGAGGACGGCGGACCCACTAGCAACACGTAACTCGCATCGAAAGATATGCCGTTAACCCGATAAGCCCCACTTTCGCGTCGTTTCCCATCTGAACCACTAGCCGTTAAGCAGAGAGAGCGTTACTTTGAAGAGGGCACAGCGATGAGAGTCGCATCAATGCTCGAATCAACGGGCAAGGAAGGGGTACCATTTCTCGGGTTCTGGGCCGTTTCTCATGGTTCTTCCTTCTTTCGTGTACCACTCACCATCCCTAGGTTAATTTGAAATGGGTTGCCTTTCCTTCGTGGAATCCGCCTTCAGTTTTAATCTGGATACATTGATTTAGCAGTGGCTTTTTTCTGTGAATGGCACAAAACAGCCTTTTATTTTAACGCGGATGGACGATAACAAATTCATCAAAGCTTTGATAAATTATAAGTATATTGATCGTTCTGCCAAGGTAACAGCACAATTTGCTTACCCATGAAATGTAAATAATTCAAAAGATGAGCAAAGAGGCAGGCTCCAGTACTGGCGATACTTCTGAGCCTCTTCTTTTAGCAGTCTTTGCGGAAGCAGGTGATTAAGTTACCGCTATCTCTGTGTTGACCCCAATACCGGTACTGATTTCCAATCTGCTGACCTCGACGGACCCCTCGAGGTGCAGTCAAACCAGCACAACCAGCTGGTACGCCTACTAGAAGGTCTACTTTTATCTACATACGCATTATTTCGATGAGACGTAATTACAACCTGCGTTTCTCAAGCACATGGCGTGTCGTGGAGCTCACAACGTGTGGGTCTTATTGATACAGCATGTGTCACAAATATAATTACTTCAGTTGTAATCGGATGCACCATACGTGTTTTGTGTATATTTCGACGGTAATGTTGTTTTCTTGCTCAAAGTAATTAAATGCCTTTGTTATTGTTAGCTCGAGAAGTAAACTATTTCCGTTGTCTACAGTTTTATTGGGGAGTAGGGTGACTGAGCAGTTTAGGAATGGACTGCGATCAAAAATTCATTTTCGCGGCTTGCTGAGAGTCATGCGTTCACGAGATGCGATTTGGTCTGGCCCGCTACGGAATCTGCAGGATGGCCACAAATCACGATCACAAGATAAAGTGACATGAAAAATCTGTTAAACTTAAAAAAAGGCACGTGAAAAAAGAAAAAATGTTCAATGAAGGTTGATGAACGAAGAACCGCATCATCCTTCCAAGCAGCCGTTATGCGCTTCAAAGAATAACGAAGCCTTTCAAGGAATGAGCTGATCGCAGCTTGTTGATGTACAGACTCGAGTGCGTTCCAGGCATTATAAGCAATTTCTCGAACCCATTAACAACATTTTCATGATGACAGCAGCAGGTGCTCCACCACTACTTTCAAGCTAGTGGATTTGAGTGGGAGGTTCTAGGGCACTTTTAAAAGCAATAATTTTTGCGAGAGCACAGCTGGCAGGAACTTTCCGCAAATTTCTTCGTGTGCTGGGTTCTAGGAAAATGTTCAATGTTGTGGTTTGTTCCTCGGTTCAAGAAGTTATCTGAGTAAAAAGCCCGAGATATTCTTCTCTTTGATGCTTTGTAGAATAAAAGTCAATGGCGTCGCGATTTTCGGTGTGATCGTCACAAAATCTTCACAGTTTCTGGATCCGATGACATCTGAGATATTGAGCGCTGGCTTATCTCAAATGCAGTTTTTGTCGCTCTACCTATTCAAGACTAACTGAATACTTAAGCGTGAATACTACCTCATCAGTGGAAAAGGAACGGCAATACGGAATGGAGACAACGCCTCCATCCAGCTCCACTTCCTTTACAGTTTGCTCCCCCTTGTGTGGAGCTGAGTTTTTCCACGCTTACGCGCCTCCGCCACTAGACGTCTTCCGAAGACCACTTTCCAAGAGATGCACCTGACCGAACACGGGCGGCAAGCGACGGGTTGACTGTGTTAGAATCCATCGCAGCTTCGCGCATACTTTCTTAGTATTCCTTTTGCTAACAAAGGAGGCTTCTCTTTTAGGTGAACATCAATGTTGTTCAGCACCAAGCCGATCGATTCTTGCAATTGTGATTACTACAGGCTTCCTGAAGATTCTGATTCGCTTTGCAACGTAGGATCATCAGATACCTTGACGAAACAAGAGAGTCATTATTTCATGAGGAGCTGAAGGCTCGAACAATTAGAACTAAATAAGCTCTGACTGAGAACTCCGCCAAAATCGAAGAATAGACATTGCTCTAATAGAACCAAATGTCCAAAAGCTACATACAAACCTCAATCACTTATTTTTGAAATTCTGTGCGGTACGCTCTTGTTACCGTATTTGTGGCCACCCTGTACAATAATATGACCAGGTTGGCTGCGCACGCATTCGCGTGCATCACGCGGAACTGCAATGGTATAAAACGGGACCATCGACATACTCATAGAGCGGAAACTCCGCCACTTCTGTGCCAACTACCAACAGCAATTGACTTCTCTTCCATTGTCAGATTCTATCCACTTCTTCCCGGTTTCCACGACTGTTTGGAACCAATGTATAATTTTTCGTCGACAACTCCATTCACTCTGGTGCACGCGCCATCTTTTCTGTTCCATAGGTTTTCTCTTAACCGAGTTATAAATATTTCATTAGGCTTCGGCCATTTAGAGAACGCTCTGCCCACCGCAAGCAGGTCTCCCTAATTCGACTTATCAACTCAGACGCATACACACCTTTACCCTACTTTTTTTTGCTCTTCGGGCCCTTCCGTAACCGAACTCGAAACTTTTGCCGACGGCACTGCCCAATTAAGCGCCCACTGTGGGTGAAGCCGACATGTGCTTTGTTGTTCTTGGCCAGCCTCACACATCAGGACCGAATTTCGTAACAGATGGAGGAGCAGGCACACAGGCAGACTTAGCACACAGTAGACGGTAGGGGTGTATTGCTTGAATCACAACAAAAAAGCACGCTCCAGGGTCAAACTGTTGTGGTCTTTGCACACCAGTATGAGGCATTAGCGCGAAGTAGACTTACAGAAACGAAAATCTAAAAAAATTCGTCAAAATGCTGCAGAGATTTATCAAAGGTTGAGGGCTTGTGAACGCAGAGTGTACAATGGACGAGAGTACGTCAGAGGCATGGGCATTTCTGCATGCTGAGGTTCAGAAAAAAAAGGGTGAGCTCTCTGCAAGCCCTATTCCTCTTGTTGCACACCTTTGAGCCCGTAGAAGGGGAAGTATGCAACATGCCTAGAAAACTCTGTTCTACGCACAGGTGCACTCCATACTGGGCTTGGCAGAGATGGATTCTCGAGTCTATTCATTGCGCAAGCCAACTCTGTGAATTGCATTGCAGAAGTTTTTGTTAAAAAGTTGCACGTGTAGGTGCAAATAAATAATTTGATGGCGTGAGTTCTGAATGGATGCTTGTTGGAATCACTTTTCTAGATTGATATTGATGCTGAAAATCTAGGCATCAAGATAGTATTGAATTGGCGTAATTTGAATAGAATCTCGAATCAGATGATTTCCTTTTGTCAACGTGAGCTGTGACCAGCTTACGGCCTGAATATTGTTGATAGCGCTACACTTTACTCAAAAGTTTTTTGCTGATGACGTAGTATTTCCCTTTTTCAAATCTGTCATCCAAATAGACTTTGATCGGTCGGATCAAAACAGCGGTGCCCCACGAAAGGAAGGCAATAATGTCTCGCTAGAAGCTAGTCTTTTTTCAAGATCCACCAGTCGGTCAAAAATCAAAAAACATTGAGCCGTACATCAGCCGGTCCACGTATTGTCATTGTATAAGCCGAATCGTTAAGCGCTCCACAAATGAAGAATATCGGAGGTAGAGGGCGTGCCGCATCCCAAAGTGATGATCAACGGCGAATGCTTAACGCTTTTACAGCAGTATTTCAGAAAGCGGGGAGGGAGAGGGAGCCTCGTACGTGGTGAAGTGGTTGTTCGATGTCGAAGTTGGTAAGAACTAGTCAAAATTTGACAGCACAAAATGTACTCAGAAATGTTGAAAAAGTCGCTGCTGAATTAGAAGTAACCGCTTTGTGGTTTCTAGTCCCATGGAGTAGGTTGGAAAAGCTTCGGAATAGCCGACGAGGGGGTTTGGCAAAAAAAATCGAGGTTCTGAGGAGCTCCTCTTCTTTTAACAAATTTGCACGAGTAGAAGGTCGACGCATGTGTTCCATCGTTCGCGGTCTTGTGGCCACGCCAACTGTCTGCGCATGGGGACTTTTACGGGAAAACAATATTTTTCGCAAGATTGTCAAAAACATGATCTGAATACTGTGCACTGGACGGGATAGGGCCCGCACTTGACGCAGGAGCGCGTATAACGGCCAGGCCTTGTCCTCGCTATGTCACCTTGGCCGGGCCGGCAAGAAAGAGAGCTATCTGTTTGGGATGGTTATGCACTTGACGGCCGTTAATAAAGGACCGCTTTTCATTGCACAGCATTTCTCCGTATTAATGGTTCCTTGAGGGATACGCTATGAAACCGGCTCCGGTGTGATATACAAGACTTTGCTAAGGTTTACGTTCTAGAAGTTTAGAAACTCTGGAACGTATCGGATACTTTTTAAGTGTGTTGAAAGATGTTGTAACGGTTTTTTTGCCGAGTGAACGCTTGTGGTGGAGGTTGGGCGCATTTAATTTTGACCTCAAAACTTCAAGATTTTCCTACGGACCTACCCATATCTGACAAGTAAATTACCGCCGTTTTCTGAAAGGTCCCGACTATGATATTTACTCTGCTGTGAAAGGGATTATCAGGGGAAGCTTTTTTGATTTGGTCTTTTTTTACTAAGACACGTCTTACAATTTCACAATATCTTTTCAAAACGTTAAAACCTCTATACGATGAGCCGGAGATTTGGGGTAAACTTCATTCAATTGAACTTTGATCCAACTTTAGTACGAAGGCCTTCGTATTCAGCCAGCTTATTAGTGCAGGTGTAACATCTTCCAAATTCCACCAGCTCTCAGCCAGCATATAGTAGACTTTATAATAGCAAAAGTTGATTAACTATTTTATTGCTTGAGTATATTGGTCCTGCACCAAATGTTAGAAAATTGGGCAATTTCTTGTGTTAAGTGAGCGTGGCGTCGGCACAGCGCTTTCCAGATTTCGACGTCTCTGATAATTGTAAGCGATACTTTATTATCATAGCTGAGCCTTTTCTCTTCATACCACTCAAGATGGGTTAAGCAATTGCTCCTGTACGATAAGCGCTACTTTTGTACGTGAGCTCATTCAAAAATCACGCGATGTGTGCTCAGTAAACACAAAAATAATGAAAACTATTGACTGCGACAACAAAGGAGAATTACGCAAATGAAACGTTCCATACCTTCAACCAGCTTGCTCTATGTGATGAAAGTGCCCGCTTTCCAGGTGATTTGCCTGCTGACTGGATCGACCACAATCAAGTCCCAGAACCCTCGCAAAACTGAAGTTGCAGAGTTTGCACTTGTGCTGTTTTCCATAAGGCCGGCCTAGCTCTCCGAAGCTACGTAAAACTGATGCAATGGGAAACACTATACTTTGACCATATGTCGAATACACCAGAACTCCATCACGGTTGCCCACAATCTGCATCACATCGACTCATCGCTGAGAAGTGGCTCGGAAGCACAACCAACCCTGCATCAGCACCAGCTGACCCATGGATTAGTGCTTCCATTGTATTAAATAGACCTGTCACCTATAACATGTCACGTTCTCAATGACCTGGATAGCTCCCCGAAAGAGAAATGTTTTGAGACCTAATAACATTCCAAGGAACGACTTTCGTTCAGCTCCCTCCACAGCTTCATGGCATTCCAGAGAGCCGGCTGGCAAATGTATATGTTCTTTAGGGTCAAGCGGCAAGTACTTTTTCACCACATAATATAATAAATATATTTACCAGCTTAATATATCTAGCAGTAATATGGATAATGATATAAAATACAGTAAGCCCAGAGAAATTCGTTGCCTGCCTCTGACTGTGAGCGCGATCAGTTAGATGTAGGTGAAATGGTGGTTTCAATGCAATCACTATGTCAAAGCGTACTATATGCATGTTGTCCATTACTTTTAGGATGTTCACATACCAGTTTCTGCTTTGAACTGATTTACCTTTGGCGAAAAACTTTGTTTGTGCCACAGCTCATTTACCATAATATGCATTTAATGAGGCACCCGTCAATGCCCAGTGGACCTTTTACCTCTTTTTTCACGTTCATCACTTATTCCGTCACTACTGCATTCACTTTTGTACGGCTTTCCTAATGGTGGCTGCCTAACCACTAATTTTCTGTGACAACACAATATAATTATACTGGTGAGTTTATTTTTGCTGTGCCATCTTTACCTTCGGCTCATTCAAGTCTTCTGAAAAGACTTCGGTGGCTCTTCGGATCTGATTTGGGTGAGTTGCTCACTATGTACTCCAGAAGATTAGGCAAGAAAGGACAATGACCTAATGCGATCCTTTCATCCAAGGACCCCTCCATGAATTCCAGCTATTGCTGAAAGTTCAACTCGGCTTCAAAGCCTAAAAATAGTGATCTTATGTGCAATCTATGATTATTGTATTTACTTCCAGCATTGTAAAGATTCCAAACTTCTGACTAGTTGTTCTCAAAAACTCACTTCAACTCGACCGCTACTATTTGTATGTGATTGTGAATGACGTTGTCTTATAAAGCTGCATGAGGCGATTACTGACAAAATGAAGCCCGTCTTCCAGTTAGCATCGCATGATTCATCTGCTGGAGTGCGCCAAGCACCACGACTAAGGATGACACTGCCGTTGGAGGGCATCTTCATTGCCCGAATATACTAAATAACGTGCGAGCGGTTCAACGTGGACCGAACAGCGAGTCAAAACACTAGCACTAACACTCGCAACTCTTGACATGAATTAACTTCACGCAGAATCATATGCTATACGAAGTTATTACGCTATTTTTTTAAAACATCTTACCAGTGGAATCAATCGCTGTCACATGATAAAGGAGGTATGGGAATCAAAAGGAACTGAAAATGCATTTAACAACATAAGAAAGAAAAGTGCTACTAAAATTTGTTTCAATGAGAAGATCTCAATTGCTCTAGTGACGGAAGTTATCATAAAACGAATACGCGATAGTGACGAAAAAACAAGGAGTCTGCCACAGTTTTTTACATGCACCTTTGTAAAAATCTTCTTACTGAAGAGCATTCTCAATTGCACAGCCGCAGATCTTATGTTATCTGTATGCTGTGTTCTGCATTCAGAATCATATGGAATACAGTATATAAAGGCATCTCATAATATATATAGTGAGCTATGAGTGTTTCTGTCTGTCCTCGTCACGAAGTATTGTTCTACGGCGAAACAACGTACAGAGGTCCAGCGTCAAGAGTTTGGTATGAGGATGTACCATACTTGGAGAAGGGAAAAAACAGACAATCAGCTTTGGCGTAGGCCCGCTGCAGAAGTGGCGTCGGTATAGATGTAAACAGTAACGCGAAGCCGACATCAAACTTCGGGCATGACAGCCTTGAGACTGAAGAAAAATCAGGTTTGATGGGTAACCAGACAGTGGGGGAGCCCCAGCAGTGAGCGGGGCGTTCGCTGAGAGAAGCAATGGAATAAAAAACTTTATAATGCAGTTAGAAGTAAGCTTATCCATGGTGTTCCCAGCACACACGACGTGCACGGAGACCATCCCAATATGGGTGGAGCGCGTGCTTATGTGGATAGCATTTCCTACAAGTGCTCACAATTCGGTTCCGATAAGTCTTAGAGAGCTGGAAAATAGTATAAAGGTAGAGAGAGGGGAAGAGGTAAATGGTAGTGAGTGGCGACGTAGACAGGATCAAAGTGGCGTTCGATACAAACTAGGCCACGACGGCGGGTGTGAGGAAAGCCTTTGACTCGTTGAGAACGGGAAAAATGTTATAGAGAGTACGGCTATGCTATACGAAGTTATTACGCCATCGATGTGCGTAGCATGCACCAAAGTGGACGGAGTTGTGCACGAAACATTATAACTCGGTGAGAACAAGACCTGGAGACCGGGAAAAAAGTGGACCGAGTCTGAGAAACGGAACGAGGTCAAATGCAGTCAGTGAATGGAGCGTGCGCTAATGTGGGCGGTGTTTGCGTCGAACTTGAACTCCGGTTTCTTCACCAAGAAGTTCTGGAGACGGCAAGAAGTGGAGAGAGTAGCAGCGAAGGACGAGGTCAAATGCTTATTGGTGAGTGGGGCATGCCAACAAGGAGCGGAGTTCAGGGTTCGAGAAATTTGTTGCACGATTCCATGAAGTCTCGGTATCGGGAAAAGTGGAGAGTCTGACAATTTAAAGGGGGTCATATGCTATTGGTGGGGTGGCACGCGCAGTGTGATGGACGAAGCTCGCCAGAAAGCGTTACCTTATCGATGGCCCGTTTTATACTGCAGATGCGCGCGATTAAGTGCGCCGCCGAAATGGTGAGAAAATAAACATATCCTCGAAAAAGAGGTGGTGCAGCACGTCCAGCACACGGTATGCATTGTTTTCAAGAAATGAGCAAGGTAAACGATAACGATGACTGGGTGCCTTTTGGATCAAAATCTCGTTTTCCTGTTGCAATTTTGGATTATGTTGAATCAGAATCGCTAGCATATGAGATCCTTTATTCGCGCTCCCAGCCACCATTGTTGACAATTGTTTAGAGAAGGTTAACTAGCCCATCTCAATCTTAACGTTTTCCTTTCTTCTGAAACGCTTCTGACCAGGCCTTTAGATGACGCCACTGCGGTTCATGATCCGGCGACGATATGACGTTGAGCTCAGCTACAGCTGAACGTGCTCCTAAATTTGCAGTTGGGATCATTTGTTTTGAATCCAGCTAAATGTAATTCAATTCCGCTTTGAATATGGTAGGAGAATGACGTTTTATTGTTTTCCCTGTGCATGCTAAAAACCGAAGCCCAGAATGTGCTCAAAAAACCATTGTACAGTTCAGCATTGCACCGGCTTCTCAGAATTCGTATGTCGGCAGATTCGTTATTTTTTGTGAATGGATCCTTATCTCTGGTTTCCGTAATACTCAATTCTTTACTTCTATATGTCTACATTCGCTGCCCTCTGAGTAGAAATACTTCGCGGCATTTTATTCCTACAGCTGCTGTACAGAATATTGCTAGTTCCCTTCTTGGTCTGACACTCATTCCGGTAAGTGTAAGGGTTCTAGGTTTCACGAAAAACACTGCTGTTTATTTTGCAGAGAGCTGTTGCGTGGAATTACTGCTGGGTTATGATAGCCTCAGGTGCTCTGAGCTTGAGGTCACTGAGCCTACTTCTTCTGGTGCTACTGTTCTTTATGTTCGTTGGTTTCCGTTTTGACAACAGCCAATCTTTTTCTTCATAGATACCTTCAGCTATGCAGGTAATGTATAACACAATAAAATCCAGTGGGATCAAGTACTGGTGGAGTCGTTGGCTTAGATGGAATCTTAGCTTGGTTTGAGCTTACTGAGAAGCATGACAATTGGCAGTGGTGGGGTGTACGCGGAAAGGTTACAAGGTAGAGCTTCAAACCAATGGATAGGTTTTGAAACGACGATTCTTTCGGAACGTCGAGCAATAACGTGTTCCACCATGACAAACACGGAAGGCTAAACAGAAGCAAATATAATTGGAATGCCCAGCTTCCAAGAACAGCGAAACTGGAAGATTCAATTGTGACCCCTGCTAAAACATGGTGTGCTTTGCAAAAAGTTCGATTTTGGAGTTGTGGTTAGTTAATGCGAATAATGCTCGTTGTGTGAAAAATAATCGAAGGCTCTACGGATCGGACACGATAATTTGCATCGAAGGATATGCTCCGGCGATCCTACCTGCGCAGTTAGCGCACAATCGGCGCGGCACGCCCATTCTAGCTGTCTGAGCTTCTGGCCGGTTGGCAGCGCTATTGTTGTAGAGGGCAGCACCGATAAGAATTAATGCGGGAGTCAAAGAGCAAGTGGGAGGTACCATTGCTTGAGTTCTAGGCCGTTTTCTTCGGCTTTTTCTTCTTTCGTGCATCACTGATCATTTCTGACTTGTTCCATTAGGATGCATTTTCATTGTACAATCCGCTTTCGACGCAAAAGAACCGGACCAAATTGTTAGGGTAGCAACGGTCGACATGAAAGTGTGGTTACCGAATTGATTGATAATGAAAAAATACAAACCGCCTGTGATGCCTTTCTAAGGAGCCCTTCTCGTCCATTTTGTGTTCAGAGAACGTGTCCTGAAGGATTAAATCTGTCAGCAGTTTCTATCCGCTGAGTCTTAATCTACGTTGCAAGCGATCTCTTCACCTCCACAGAAACTGACGAATAAGTGCCTAATAGCAATGAGGCCTGTACAAGTATGAGGCGGGCAGACACCATATCTGAGATCTCTCCACCGCTTTCTAGTGCCTTGAGGAGGCAACAAATATGGATGAGGCTAGAGTTTGCCTGTAAATTGTTTGGCATAAACAAAGCTTCCTTAAATACAGCACCGCCTCTAAATGCTCAATCACCGAATTGCGATAGAACCTTCCGCCACAACCCGCTGTTTCGCTGTAAGCTCAAACGATGGCCTAAATGATTTGTAAATTGGAACTTTTTATGGTATTATTCGTGGCAAGTCTAATGCTGTAGAAAGCACCTAGCCTTCCCCAAGCATAAGCCTCATTTAAAAACTGACGTGTATGCGAACCAATGACAATTACGGTGAATATCGGTCGAGGAAATCCTCGACAGGGGGGGCATATTTGTCAATGTGGGTATTCTTGGAGGTCAGTAACGTCAGTGGCATCGTGGTGCAGATAGGAGGGAGCGCAGCAGAAAACAGGGATATGTGAGGAAACATGAGATAAAATATTGCAGGTGCGGTCGCTCCGCCCCCTACCTTCGAGAAGGAAGTATTTGAAAGTACTACAAAGAATGAAAACGCATCTTCACATGTGCACACGTGCTGCGAAGGCATTTCCTCTATCTACCGCCCGCTCTCTCGCCCTTCAATACCTCGTTGAGAATGACACTGTTGTTAGGGACGCTGTCGCAAAAACGACAATAGTTCTGGAAAGCCCTGGGCAAATGAAGCTGTTCTTTAGGTTATAGGAGTTACGAAATGTGTTTACTACAATACAGTTTCTGTCAACAGGTCATCATCATATGACACCTTTCAATAGATT